>LLCD01001542.1:0-10576 GCA_001414355.1 Hymenoscyphus salicellus
TGCCCGTCGGGCATGCCGGCAGGAAAGAGTTTTTCACGGTAGATGGATGCGGCAATGGTTATTGCAAAGCTGTATATATATGTGCCTTCTGCTCTTGTAGAGGAGGATAAGGAATTAAGTCTTTTTACTCTTGCCCTCAGAAGTGCAGCATTCCAACAGTATCTATTGTTGTCGCAAAGATGCGCATTCGGAGAGCACACCGCAAGTCGAGATCGGGGTGTAAGATGTGTAAATCTAGGAGGACGAAGGTTTGTTCAATTTTTATCAGAGATGTTCATGACTGCTAATGAAACTTCAGTGTGATGAAGTTCATCCTGTCTGTAGCAATTGCAAAAAATACGAGCTGGAATGCGATTTTGCGGCCACGAATGATAGAAATTCCAACCCACTACCATTAATGAAGATATCCCCACTTAGGGGTCCTCCAAGCGAGAATGCACTGTCAGATATCGCCTCGTCATTCTCTCAATCAAACTCTGAGATTCGAGACAATAAATCAAGAACACCTAGGAAGATATTACCACTCGAAAACACAACCAGAACTGGTGACGAGACAACTTTTGAGCCTCCAAAGGAAAATTTATTGTGTATGAGAATGAATACACCCACCGACAGACTTCTTGAACTCAAACTCATGCACCACTTCGTAACAATTGGCTCAACTACCTTTTTCCAACTCGTCGGGTCTTACAACGTTCTTCAAGCCCACTCTAAAATAGACACGTTCGCACAATATGCAATAGATCTCTCCATGCAAAACCCTGGGTTAATGGATGCCCTCCTCGATTTCTCGGCATTCAGTCTCCGACACCAAGATCCCACCGAAAGAACCCTATCCTACGCCTCACATCACTACATGAAACGAGCAATCGCCGCTCACTGCTCACAACTTCAACAAGGAATCCACTCCAAAAACGCCGTGTTGCTATTCGTCGGGAGCAGCATCTTAGCCTTCATAAAAGTAGGAAGCAACCACTACCTAACTCCCGATACCGCCCCCTCTCTCCCTCTCCACTGGTTTCAGCCTTGGCAGGGCTTGAGGGCAAGAACACCACTGAGTGAAATTTCCTGTTCAGCCTGATAGTGATGATATCTTTTCTTTCGCTTGAAAAATGGCACACTATTTTCTGATCCGACACTGGCAGCAGCCATTATTTTTCTGATCGAATTTCAAACCAAAATAAGAGCTCCACCTGCCCATAAGGATATGAGAACTCCCAAAACGCCTTCTCGAGCACTCTCTCGACGAAGAAGTAGATATTATAACTGATGCTCTTGATGGCGAAACTGCACTCCCGACATTTATTATACTTGTAGCAGGCTCCTTCTATGGCTAAAGAGCAGTTTCCAGACCTAAAAAAACTGGGCGTAGACAAATCCCCTGAGACATGTTTTAATAATCCTGTGTTCTTAGTTAAAATCCAAGACTTACTCAAAACAAACTCACCGAGACTAGATTTGTACGCAGCCTCTATAACTCCTGAATTAGGGTTCAGGAACAAGTGGTTCTGTGTGGGCGACGCTAATATTCCACTTTCCTTGTCGTTTTTCTTCATCGGTGAAGATGTGGGACAAGATGTTGCTTCATGAATCTTCTCCGTTTCTATAGTGGCGGTCGGGGAAACAATTGCAGCCATCCCGGAAGTCTTGAGTGAAGATTCCTATTCCGGATACTGATTAAGAGTTAAGGATATATATTTTGATGACGCTCGTATTCCGGCAGCAGAGATTTTTTGATTGGCTATTATGAATTATTAGCTGTGAGTTTTCCAATTAGGCCTGATGAAATATTGGAAGGGTGTTCTAGTCGTTACCTTCTATTCTATCCCTTGTGGTCGATCCAGGGTGTCTGTTCGGAACTTTACTTAGCCAAAACGGTAATTTTTTGAATTACCTCTGAAGTCGCTACAGAAGTTTCTGCAGTATCGATATTGGAAAGGGCCGAAGTAGGAGCAAGGTATGGTTGTAAATATAAAAACAGAGGGCCAGAGAGGAATTATATTGTGATGCTAGTTTGCCTTGGAGATTGGAGATATAAGTCAGTAGTGGAACTACACTATTTTAGAGTTCCGTTGTCCTCGTGCTTATCTCAAGGCTACTCACATTAGATTGGGTGTAAATCGTGGGAAACGGATTCGTCACTGCTAACATTTTAGCATTCCTAAAAATTCACAAAGGGCAACATTAGAACTTACCTGCACAGACAGCGAGACTTGCACATAGTGGGCATGCAAATACGTTCAGCATAGTTTCTGGTGGTCTTGTTCATAAATCATCGGCCAAGAAATACTCAGTGAGGGACTTCTAAAAAGCACTCGTTTATATAAAAGAATTGCGGAACCCAACATGTATTTTGCGGGTTTTGTGATAAAGTAGTCCCCCAAACTGACCACCCCAGTTCCAGAACAACGTCATTCTCTTCAATCAAAAACAAACAAGGGCATATATATGGCAGAGGAATCATCTGAGCCACTGTAGGAACCGAGGCGCGCCCTGTTGCGCCGATCATTGGATATTTTGTGTGCTTGGTTTTGAGGTGGGGGAATTGGGCTGTATAACTGGTTTGTCCTGGATATGATGCTACATACTCCAAGCTAACGTGCTCGGGTACTCAAGGGTGCGACTCGTAAAATTTATCGTCAAGCTTATCTTTGAGGATAGGGGCTGGGAATCGCTGCAGATCCTGGTTCCATTTTCTTGATTAATATCCGGAAGAATTACTAGATACTGTGCAACCCCCAAAACGGCGAGTGTTTATTGGTGACAGGAATAAGCTGCTTCGTTCATCTAGAAAGTTTTGATGAGAAATCACAACGAGTTCACCTTCGTCTATATCGTCAAAAATGGAGGCTCAAAGGAGAACAGCTAGTACTCCATTGCATTACAGTTTTCCCCCAAGTATGCTCTTTGAGGGAAGTGACGGAAAATGGTCAACTTTCGTTATAAGAATCGGAACCCCTGCCCAAATATTTAGAGTGCTCATATCTTCTGAAAGTCACGAATCCTGGGTCCCATTATCGGATGCTTGCTTTCAGTCAGACATTCCAAAATGTAACGATTTACGTGGAATCCAACCATTTGAAAATGCACCAAGCACCGGCTTCAAAGTGAAGCAGGTAACATTGTGCCAGATTTCCGCTCACGAGAACCATACTGATGATAAGATAGTCGTCAACATGGGAGTCAAACAATCTTTACGAACTTGGGCTTGAAGACGTCTTGAATCTTGGAGGTAATGGGCAGTACGGATACGAGACAATCAGTCTGGGAATACAGAACAGTGGAGGCTTAACAATAGGCCATCAGATTGTGGCTGGTATGTGTTTATCTGTGACCCAGAATAATAAATGACTACTGAGTAACTTGAATTTAGGAATTGTTACAACAAACTATATGTTTGGTCTTCTCGGCCTCAACCCCAAAGCGACAAACTTTACTGATTTTAATGATCCTCAGCCAAGTCTATCATAGTCCTTACACAACCAAAGCATGATTCCAAGTTTGTATTACAGTTACTCGGCAGGTGCTTATTATAGACGCTCGCTCGGGCTTTTGACATTTGGTGGTTATGACTCGGCTCAAATCGACTCTAATAAAACTTTGGGACTTGCTCTTGAATCGAGAACAATGATGATTAGAGTACAATCAATCATCGCTTCAAATACCAAGCAAGGAGTTGTGTCTCTCTTGCCAGAGGGAATCATGGCACCCATCGACTCGGGAATACCGGAAATTTGGCTTCCGATTTCTGCGTGCTAGAAATTCGAAGACGCATTTGGTTCGAAGCCATTCTCATTCTTCATTCTCATTAGACAATTGGAACCAGCGAGCACTCAACTAACTAGTTAAATCTTAAATTAGTACTTCATTTCGATAACTCGACGGAAAGATATATTGTAAACGATACTGTTCACTCTTAGCTCAAACAACTCAGCCAAACGATAACCTTCAAAATTGGCAAGAGTGTTTACGGAGGTCTGTCGATTAATATTGTGTTCCCCTATGCGGCGTTTGACCAGCAGATAAGCTATCCAACGTACTCTAATGAAACAAACTACTTTCCGATTCGGCGGGCCACAAATGAGTCACAATATATTATCGGAAGAGTCTTCTTGTAAGAGGCGTAGGTTATAACATCAAATCTCACCAAGATGGATTGCATCACTAAGTTCCATAGTTACCTAATAGTCGACTACGAGCGTGGAAACTTCTCACTTGCTCAAATGTCATTTGACAGCGACAAGAACTCGTCAATCATTCCAATCTTGCCAATCGGTTCCACTACCACGGCGGTCAAGCACCATCCTTTGGGTCGCAATTCTATAATTGGGACTTCAATAGGCCTATTTTTTAGTCTAGTACTTTTACTTGGAAGTGTTTGTTTCTATCGAAGGTTTGAGAAGAAGAAGAAACAAAAAATCTTGGACGTCCAAGCAGAGGAAAAACTGGCGATACCACGTGGATCCGAAGTTCCAGATAATGCTGTACGTGAGGCTTATGGTCGTGAATATGCGAGTAAGATGGATAATAGCCTTATACAGGAGATAAGTGGAAAGGAAATCAAAGCGGGGCTACCCAGTTAGGAAGATTTGGGCATGGCCTATCACGGGCTGGAATAATATGTTTTTGTTACTTCTAATAGTCATCCGCTCTAGCTTATTTCGTGAGCAACAATGAGGTCATTTTGCTTACCTGACAAGTACGCACGACTCTGTTTTAGCCTTCGGTTCTTTGCTGGGTTACCCGTGGCTTAGCCATGGCTCACTCAGTGCAACAAACCCTTCATTTTCATTGATATCCAAAGCGAAGTAAGTGCACACAAGATTCCTCCTCAAAATATTCAAAGTCAAGTGCTGTGCCTTGTTCCAGATCTTGCTGTAATCTCTTCTAGTTCAGAACAACAAAATTCATCCACCGCTGCTTTTTATGCTCGCGGGGGGCGTAGTAGAGGGGCACTGAAAAATATAAGACCTTACCCCGCTGGTAGAAATCAACAACACGATCATCCCCAATACAAAATGGGGAACTCACTCGAGGCCCTACCAACCAAACTCCACAGACATATCCTCCTTCAAATAATCGACAGATCTTCCCTTCGCTCACTCATCCAAGCATCACCACAATTCAGAAGCGCATACATCACCGAGCGAACACGAGTACATCTTACGATCGACCTAAACTGCTCCGGAATGCAATCCTAACATCCGAAGCTTACTCTAGCCTTGAAGGCAAAGAAAAAATCGAAACCTTTCGACGACTCTAGAGATCGTATCGGAAGCCACTTTAGTCATCGGTACGATATCAAATCGCCACGTTCGCGGTTCGGACTCAAGTATCTACATTCGACGAGCTCCATCGTCTAGCGCAAACGCGAGAACTCGTGGATTTTCTGTATTATGATCTCCAGATCTGGTTTAGTGATTTCTATATTGTGAAGCCCATCGATCTCGATTTCAATTTCTCGATAACGGAGAAGTATCGGGTGAAAAGAGCGTTGTATTTGTATACTATTTGGACAAGTCTATTTGGCCCAAGTGCAGGGGAATCTACAAAAGAAAGCCGAGGAGAGGCTGAATTGTTTCTTCTTCCTGTGACACAGGCGGAAATTATGGAACTGGTCGTTGTTGTTGTGGGATATATACGCTCTCGGTACGCGGTATACTTTTCCGAGATCCAGGAGGATCAGGATCGCGATGTCGAAGAACGAGAAGGGGGCGGTACAGAGATAGGGTTCAAAAACCTAACTGCTGATAGTAAGTGGTTGTGATATCTCTTTTTGTTAGGAATGGTGAGCGTGAATATAGATCTTGAACAAGAATCGAAATTATTCCAAGCGGTTGCTACGACCAAAAGTGGATTGTTTACTCACAGAGCATAGTCTACTTCTCTCGCAACACTCAAAACTCCTTACACTAACTCTCCCCAGAAAATGCCTAAATTTCTAACCTCAACACCCTAATCTCCCACGACCCGTCTCTCCTCTCCAACATCCTCCAAACAAAAAACCGTCAATCCCGTCGAGAACTAATAACAAAACATCTTTCCCCACAACTCGAATCCACCATGGAAGCTCTTCTAGATATGCCCACGACTCTTATTCAGCAGAAGAACTAGCCGGGTATTATTGTAGATCCGGAGACCGTGGAGGGGTTAGAGAATGTTATTGGAGTGAAGGAAGGAAGGTTGTTTGGAGTTGTGTTTTGATGGATTTGATGGGATTTGATGAAGTTGGTGGAGGTAGGGGAGTTGTGGGGTTTATTTGGGGTTTTGGGATGGGTGGTGGTGAATCGTGGGAAGAGATGGCAAGAAATGGGAAGAGATGGGGAGTAATGGATGGATGGCTAGAATACTGCTTACATACTAGCAAGTAATAGCTTACTTATAACTTATCTAACGGCTTACTCTGAAATATAATTTACAAGTACAGCTTATCTAGAAGTAACAGCTTACAAGTTAGGTGATGACCTACCCACAACCATCAGCTTATCCGTAAGTGATAGTACCTGCAAGTAAACTACGGCTTAATTGCTGGTTTATCTGAGATCAACTGCTTGCTAGCGAATCAACAACTTACTTACAAGTTATCTACAGGAACTATCTAAAGCTTGCCTACAAGTACCCCCATTGCTGTCTACGAGTCTACAGCTGACTTGTAACCCTTTTCGTGATTTACGACACAATCTACATCTTTCCACCGAAACTTCCTGATTCATGTATCAAAAAGTCGGAATGGCGGGGTAAGAAACGTGATATCGACATGATACGGTGACGAAAGCAGGAGAAACTCGTTCCTGAAGGTATGAGAAGCTATAATGGTTTCTTTAAAACCATATTTGATACAAGAGAGGAAGAACGACTAGCAAAAAGAAGATGCTCATGTGATCTATCATGTGACCAGACTCATATTGCTACGACCCGCCTGCACGCCTCAAAAACTTCAAGCAATCTTTCTCATCCTCCGTGGAAACAAAGCAAAACTTGCAAGATTCCGCACCAAGGCCACGGAATATTCCAGGAAAGAAGGCGAGCGGCGCTTCAGACCCCTGCTCAGACGCGACAGGCGACCATGCGATGATCTTGAGGCACCTCTCGCGCCATCTCAACTCCCGTCGCATGAAGAAGAAGATGCTGAAGGAGGACGGGAATAGAAACAATAGCCAACCAACCAACCAACACGAAGATGTAAAGTCCAAATTGGGGTCCTTTATCTAGATCCTTTGGTGTTGGTGTTGAGGTTGAGGTTGAGGTACGAGAGCGAGAGTAGGGTGGGTACGTACACTCTTGACATGTACCCAATTTCCCAAATCCTTCTCGTGCTTCGGCCCTCGTCTCGAAATATCTCGACGACGTCAATTGCTTCCTCTGGAAGAAGACTGGCTTCTGTGTACGATCTACGGTCTGGGTGGGTACGGTGGAAATACCGCCATGATTGTGGGAAGAGATGGGCAGAAACCCTCTTTTTCCGGGTTTGGCTTGGGAGATGTGAAACGTCGACGGCCAGGAACGACCACCAACCGGGTGCCAGTTTGGCTCATCTTCATCGCACCTGCCGATTTTCTTGCTGAAAGGGCAGCCCATCAGGGAGGGACCTTAAGGGCCCTAACAAAGTGCAGCATGGTGCAGCATGGTGCAGCATGGTGGATGCCAGTTTCAAATTCATCAGGTCGAGGGGGTTCTTGAGGCTGAGCCTGAACAGCGCCGCCTCGGTTCATCCTCCTCCAACAAATACAACATCCCCCTCATTTCACCACCTTCTCTGTTCCTTCCATTTTTGTTTGTTACTATACCACGGCCCAGGTTCCCATCGTCTGTTCTTGCTGCTCTCTTTCTTCTTTCCTTTAGAGATTGCGTCCTTCATTTTTTCATCTCAACCGCGTGTTCGTTTCTCCATTTTCCCCGAGTCATTTCTTCAATTCTCATCCACGTTGGCCGTTTCAAACATACCATTGCAGTTCACTCCTTTTCCTGTATTCGGCTTTCATCTCCAACTATGCTCAACTCTCTCTTTCGCGCTGCTTTGATAGCTAGCTGTGCCTTCAACTCAGCTGTTGCGCTTTCGCCGTTAACTATTAAGGGCTCTAAATTCTTTACTGGTGGTCAACAGTTCTTTCTCAAAGGTTACTATTCAATGCTCCGAATATCCCCGCAAAGGATCATGCTGACGAGGAACTAGGCGTCGCATACCAAGGAACGCCAGATGATCCTCTCATCGATGGAACGCAATGTACGACCGATGCAGCGTTGATGAAAACGATTGGTACCAATTCTCTGAGAGTATATCACATCGACCCATTCAAGAATCACGATGCGTGTATGAAAGCCTTCGCCGACGCCGGTATTTATGTATGGTTACATCTCGACACCTTCAACACAAGTATCGTTTCCAACGCGCCAACATGGACCAAGACCCAATTCTTAGCCTTTACAGACGTCCTCGATGTCATGCAGCAATACGAAAACCTAGGTGGATTTTGGATAGGAAATGAGGTTGTCGCTACAAGTGCACAGTCAAATGCATCACCATTTATCAAAGCCGCAGCAGCAGACATCAAATCCTACATCGCCTTAAAGAACTACCGCACCATCCCAGTAGGATACTCAGCAGCTGACGTCGCAGAACTCCGACCTATGCTCCAGAACTACCTCGCCTGCGAAACCGATCCAAAGAAAAACATCGATTTCTTCGGTCTCAACTCATACGAATGGTGCGGCGACTCCTCATTCACAACCTCGGGCTACTCCAAACTCCAAGAAATGTCAAAAGGCTATTCCATCCCCATTTTCTTCTCCGAAACGGGTTGTAATGCTCCTGCACCACGTCTTTTCACCGATCAAGCGGCTATCTTTGGGAGCGAGATGAATGATACTTGGTCTGGAAGTATCATTTATGAATGGGTTCAGGAGGTAAATAATTATGGTCTAGTAAATTATACAAACTCCAAAGCAACAGGGACGCCTACTGCCATAGAACCAGGATTTAGCAACCTCGCTGAGCAATGGAAAAAAGCTACTCCAGCTGGAATCGCGGAATCGGCGTACACACCTTCCTTCAGTGCTCCAGCTTGTCCCTCTGCAACGGGGGGTTGGACCGTCCAAGGTCAAGTTGCGATACCGACTTTAGACAAGGCCATCATTCAAGCAGCGGCCTCTAGCAACGTGGGCGCCACTGCCTCGCCAAATAATGGGACAGCAAAGGCGACTTCTTCTCCTAATAATGGCACGGCTGCTGCGCCAACGACTACCATCTCAGCATCTGCTGTGACTTCCAAGGGTACGGATTCTCCCAGCGCTGCTTCCGTTTCTGCTCTTTCCCCTGCTCTTCTTTCTTCTTCTGTTCCCTCCCCTCTTTTCGCGAATTCGTCGTTTTCTTCAAATTGTTCTTCCTGCGCTTCTCCCTCTGTTACACCCGCACCTCATATCGGACCTCTATTCCTCAACTCCTCCGTCCCTAACAACTCATCATCCCTTGCAATCCTGGCACTTACCGATTCGCCATCCGTTGTTACCATACCAATCCCCTCTTTAACTATTAAAACCCTCTCTGGTCAATCCTCGCTCACCACCACCCTAGTTCCCTCGATAACATCCATACCTACTGGAATCATTACCGCTACGTCACCTGCGGGGGGTATCTTTGCGCCTACTAGTTCGCTGGGGAAGGGAGCGGCGAATGCGACGGGGACGCTGTTGGCTAGTCAGAGTCAGGTTAAAGCTAGTGCCAGTGCTGTTGTTAGTCAGGGGGCGGGTACGATCGTGTCTTCGAATATGGGGAGGGATGGAGGTGTATTGATGGCTGTGCTGTTGGGGGCTGTTGGATTGTTGGTTTAGGGTGTAGGTGTTGAAAGGGTTGGATTGGTGTTTTTTGTGAGATATGTGGGTTTTGGATAACAGCATTTTGAGAGTTAGACTTCTTTTCTTGGATGGGGGGACCCTGGCACTCTGGTTCTCTGGTGGTGGTCCACTTCCTTTTTCTTGTCTTTATAGATGCATGGCGGGGTGCATGGGCATTGCTTGGAGTCTTTTTTCGATCGGGTATCGATCTCCTTTTTTGCAACGCATTGTTTTTCTGGACACACTTGAGGCCGCGAGGTGAGAGGGAAACGAGGAAGTGTCTTGAGATAGATTTTGAGGAGTGAGAGAAAGGAAGTGAGGAAAGAGATACCCCAGATAGAACAGGTGTCCTAGTTTTTTGGTTAAATGGAATGATAAAGTTTGATATATTCTGTTTTTTGTGCTCTCTTGAGGCACAAATTCTTGGTGGAGTATAGTAACTTTTTTTTCTTTGGAAGAAAGGAAGGAAGTTTAGTTTGTAAGGGGGTGGGGGTTTTGTTGTGAAGGAGTGGGTAGGATGTAGGTAAGCTATGGGTTACTCGTAGGTAAGCTGTGGATTACTCTTAGGTTACTCGTGGATTACTAGTGGGTAAGCTGTAAGTAGGAACTAAAGGACTCTAACTAGCTAGACTATATAGAAGGATGTTGTGACGACACGCACAGATGATGGACCGCACACGAATGCACGACTACGTCTGGTATCACGAGTGGTGAGATTGACACTGTGGAACTGCCTATTCGAGGA
>LLCD01001543.1:0-10576 GCA_001414355.1 Hymenoscyphus salicellus
GCTTTTCGTGATTAATTTTGCCTCAAATCGCGGATCTCACACGTTCCACCACGTACAGGTAAAACAAGCCCAGAACTCTCAAGCACTCTAGTGTAGTGATTGCAATCAATTTTCAGCTTGGAAATTTATATAAAAGTACCTTCTTTTCCCTCTACAAGTCTCCCATCTTCATCTTCTACTTCTATCTTTTATTACTCCTAGGAAGTATCACTTTTTCCCTCTCTTTTTAACCCGCCACGCTAAAATACTAAAAATCGTCCTATACTCTTTTTATTTAATAGTAGTGAAGTGACGGGAGGGATAGATAGAAAGTGGGAATCGCTTCATTTTCAAGAAAAGTGGGGTTTTAAGTGTATTAGTCATTAAATGGTATATTGTTGATAATGTTGGTATAACAATTAGGTACTACCGTATATATACTAGTAGTATAATTAAAAACTCTTGACCCTATTCCAATATCGGAGTAATATATCACGGTAATACTACTAGACTCACTGTTTTCGAGTCCCAAACTCTGCCTCTCCAAAGGAGTTCCACTCCTCCTAGTGCTGTTCGCAGGACACACAACCCTTCATATACCATGAGAGAAAGGTTTCGGAGGGAACGAGGCTGTAACAAATTATGTAATTTAGATAATATATTATTTTACTCTGAAAGCAAGCGTTTATTTTCCAGCATGTTTTCTAAACATCGAGCGTGTTATCTTAGGCAGATCGCATCTTGTTGGAGAAGCCGTGTCGTTGATGACACAAAAGAATCAGCCGATAGAGAGGGCTTATGATGAGGTAGCCTGGTGTGTTCTAGTGGCTAGCGCCGTGTTTACTTTTCCTTCGTATTCATACTCGCCCCAAGCCTCGTTCCACAAAAGCTGAGAGGTCTTGGTTTTAGCAAATCAGAAATCAGAGAATGCACATGTCTGGTCAAGAAAGACGCTTCCAGGTGATCTTACTGCGTCTCGCAACAGGTGTCGCATTGTCTCCTGCGATCATTTCGCTGATCATCCCAGCTCGACTATATTGCAACATTGCGCGAATATTCAAAATCGTCTAATATGACAACCACGTACAGTGATCTACACGTTCTGGCAGTCGACGATACGGAGGAGGTTTTCTCCAAAGTCTACAAGGCTACGAAGTTGAATCCTTTAAAAGAATGATCTCATTGCAAACTCGAGGAGCGTTTAGGTCTTGGGAAGATATGATACTAGTATGCTTAGGAACTCCCATGTCTGACAATAGTCCGTAGTAATTACTTCAGTATTGGCAAGCCTTATGACTAACCCAACTCTTCTACAAGAACGGAGCCTTGAATCGTATAATCTCCGAAATGTGCTTGTCGCCATTTTCAAACCCAACAGGATCTGGACTGATGCTGACACTTGAGTGACATTTAGGGCTCTATAATTCGATGTATACTGTCCAATGGAGTAAAGCACAGATTTATTCGTCAGGATGCTGTGGTATCACCAAACGAATCTCCTCCACCTTCTTACGACGCAACCCCTGGTGGGACAATATTGCAAACTCTTTTTGCACAAAGCATTAATTCCAGGACTTGGAACGTTGGTCCGATCGCACTTGATGAAAGCATCAAAACCCCGCGAAAGAAAGTGGCTGATAAGGAGGGTTCAGAAGTCTATATTCGAATGCTATTTGCGGGAAAGGACCTTCAAAACACAAAGAAAAGAGAAGGGGCTGAAGTGGTGCAAACTGCCAACGACTATGGAATACAGAACGTGAGTACTCGCTGCTATGATGAGTGTTTGACTAAAAGTAATAGTAATCTACCATCCACCTTGTCATGCGTGTGGAGGGGGGAAGAAGCGTTTCATACCGCTAAGATAAGCCTTAAGTTTGGTCTTGTGGCATCCTTGTTGAGATCGAAATATTGTTAAATCTAAATTGCATAATGAAATGTTTTCATCATACTTCTGCTCTTTCGACGTTCATCGCTCACCGGTAATATCAACCGATCCATGATATCTTCAAGACAAACTTACTATGGGATATATGAAGCCGCCGCTAGAATACCGTGCCCTTGATTCAACTGTGGGCGAGTCAAAGATTTAACCCCCACCACAATCCATTATCCATGCCATTAGCAAGGAACTACCCTGCTGGCAGACACTTGATAGAGATGAGAAAGAAACACAATTATAAATTCGAATCTATGGTTCTCTCCCAACGCTATAGCAAAGCTGATATCCAGACTTACCCCTTGTATTTTCTTCCAGTGCCTCTTCATCCCTGCTCATTCCCACCCGCCACAGCCTTGAATTCAACATTAAGGTCTGGTTTCTCCCACATGGTAAACACCTTGAAATCCCTCTCATACTCAATTCCGTTTCCATTGGCCCTCCCTTCATTATCGCAAAGTTTCAAATCAAATGACCAAAGCACTTTAGCAAGGAACAAGCGAGCTTCCATATACGCAACAGTCATTCCGGGAAAAGCCCGAGGCCCTTGTCCAAATGGATGAAACACTTCTTTATTATCCTCTGAGAATGAAGGGTCGTATAATGAATGTGTGGGTGGAAGCCATCTTTGGGGACGGAATTGGAGTGGGTCTGTGAAATATTTTGACGAGTGAGTTATGGCAAAGCTCAATGACTGGACTGTGACCTACTTTATTTTAGTTTAAACAAACTAGCGTGTATCTACCATTATGTTATTAAACTTACTCCAGCCGGAATGTAGGTCCCGTCAACAAAAGCACCAGGTGACTTCCTAGGTAATCCCCACGAAGCTGCAGTATGAATTCTTAACGATTCTCGAATCACAGCATCCAACTACTCTATCCCAATCAGTGTTTCCGACGTTATATCATCATACCTCTCGAAAAGTTCCCTTATATCCGTTGTAAGAATATTTAAAGTGGAACCTTCTTGAAGAAGGAACAAAAGAGACGAATAGTAGAGATTGGCAATTGGATCGAAACCTGCCAAGAGCAATTGTCCAGTTACTTGTTCCAGAAATCCAAATCCTGCTATATTCCCCAGCTCGAATTGGAGCTGCACTTCTTTCTCAATCACTCATTGCAATTCCCTGGAGTGGCGATTTCTGCAATTGCATTGTCCAGGTGGGGAGTGTTCAAAGTCTTACATTGGCGTGGATTTGGCGTATTGACACTGGGGGTTGGCCTTCACCTTCTCTTGCACGAGAAATCTCCCGTCCACGAATGGGCTATCGTTCAGTGTGTTGGTGCTCTGGGTGCCGGTATGGCTCTCAACACACTTTTTCCATCATTTCAAGCTCCCATTGAGGAGTCAGACCAAGCCTCTGTAACAGCTGTTTGTGCTTCATTCGCACTTTTAGGAGTGTTTTGGGTGTTGCTATCCCGGCCGTCATCTTCAACAATCGATTCGATAGCAAGGCATACAAAATATCAGATCCGGATACTCGAAGACTCTTTTCGGGTGGTCGTGCATACCAGCATGCTTCTCCTTCGTTTATTTTAACAGACCGAGAAAGAAATCAGAAGTGTTTACCAGAACGCAATGCAAAGTATGTTCCGGGCAGCGCTCTGTTTCTCTTCAATTGCATTCTTGCTCGTATTCTTGGAGAAGGAGAGTCCCCTAAGAACCGAGCTGGAAACAGAATTTGGATTGAATATTGCTGATATAAAAGATGTTGACAAGACCAAAAGGTTATTAGAGGAGGTGAAGAAGAGACAAAAGGCTAGGCGTAGCATAATTGTGTAGTCGAGTGTTGCAAACAAAAAACGTTATTTGATTCTGGTTTCTCTCAGAGCTTCGATGTCAGGCCTGGAAACAAAAACACCTCACGTGAAATATGGGGATTCAACAGAATTCTTAGAACTCGTGGATGGCTAAAGAATCTTTCTATTTCAGCTTACGGAAGACGGTTATTACCAAAATCTCACCATCAGACTCAGTAACTGAATTAGATGCACCGTAAATCTTGAACTAACCAGGCGAATTCTAAAGAATCCTAACCCCGCAAATGCGGGGTGCGAGAATGAGGCGGAGCGGACTTATGGGGAGACAGGGCATTACTCGTTACGGTGCTTGTGTGCAATCTCCTGTAAGATGCGCTGAAATGCCCCGAAGGCTGCTGATTCGTCAACCTCCTTGTAAAAGGATTGAATACCCTGAAGACGTCAGGCTAAGCGAAGCCTATGAGAAGATCTCTAGGCCCCGATTTACAGGGACGTCCACTGAAACTCAGCACTCTCACCAGGTGAGCGCTTTAAGCTACCACTGGTGTATTACAGGGCATTACAGCGTAGTGCCTTACAGTTATCATCTTTGATTGATAGCGTCCCCATAATAGCACATCACACTTGTCAGCAGCCACTGTGCAGCCACTCACCCATCTTGCATCAATATGTTAAGACAAGTTTTTAAGTAGCTCAAATTGTTCAAATTTGTTTTATTTCAACGTGACTGACGCTTCGGCGAGTTAAAGTGGAGTAAATATATAGATTGAGCGAAGCGACGACTGAGCTGATGATTACGACCCCATCCACAAGCTCTTTCATACACCTTCTAGTCTTCAATAGGCTACCAAAGCTGATCTGGTTATGTAAATGTACATTTTAAGACACATTCAAGTGATACCAAACCCGAATTGATGTGTTGGCGGTGTGAGCTGACTGCTGATCCTTCAACACCTGCCGCCAATGAAATGAATAGTAACAAAATTTGAACCCTTGGCTACTGTTACAATTCTGTGTCACCAGAGACCTCAAGTGCACCGAATGAATCCGATCACTCTGACATCGGTCCGGTAATCCGAATTCACATTCTGTATTATAATCTCTGGAACTGATAGCATACGAACCGTCATTATTGTTTCCAACCCCCCCCCCCAGTTGGGACTTCGCTAAATAGGCGTTGCCTCTTACCTATCTCTCATTCTGTAAATTGGAGCTTTTGTTGTATTTGAGTAGTCTTTTAGCTTGACAATCAATACCCTTCCCCCTAACAAAGTCTGACAATAATTTCCAACTTTGCGGGGAGAATGACAAGAGATTGACTGTATGGAGGTAAAGCTTTGAGTCGCTACCAATTAAAGTGATTTATCAGAAATGTGATAAGTTAAATGACCCATTTTTTCGTGGAGTTCATCTATGTAAGATGTGAAGGAAATCTGGTTCCGGCTGACTTTAAGCGAGGGCACATGAGAAAGAAAGCCGATTTATATATTAAATTTCCACTTATAAAACCTAGTCGACTCAGCACTAATTCGGAGATAACTTCTTCTTGCCGTCATGTAGTAACATCCTCACAATTGCCTGTCTATCAATGGCCATACTTGGTTGTTGAAGTGACAATCCGTGAGTAAAAAAGTTCATGAGGTCCTTTTCACCTCCCCGAACATCAATAACCATCTCAAAATAGTCGTCACTTCCCCACAATGGGGTTTGGGAGTAACGTTGACTAACAGCCAGTTGTCACTCATGGATCGAGGACCATAGGTATTTAAGGGTACGAAAGTGCCCGTTTGAATCACGCAACTTCTCAACACAAGCACGCTACTTTCCATCAATCAAAACTTCTACCTACTTGCTCCAACCCAAAATATCAAATAGCCAACATGAAGTTCTCCGTTACACTTCTTACCCTCCTCGCCGCAATCGCCATGGCCAGCCCAAATCCGGCACCTGGTAACCTGGAAGCACAGATTGACTGCTCCAAGTGTGGTTGCTCCTCGGCAGAGTCTTGCACTGTAAGTTCATTCGTCACATAAATTTGGAAGGGAGCTTTGCTGACATATTGACTTAGTTCGACGTAAGTTACAATTCGGTTCTCGATATCAATGACCACCAGCAGAATACTAATTTTGGTTGCGACTTCAGTGTTGCCAAGTAAGTTTACAATAGTCCTAAATAAATTCAGTTTCTATTTCGCTAATATTGCATTGAAGTGATGGAGACGTTGGGCGGACGTGCAGGGATGGGTTGGAAACTTCTCGCCGTTGTATGGAGTTCTCTGCTGGAGTTTTAGCTCGGCCGACGAGAAGGTGTTCTTCGATGTTATACATTGGATGAAATGACAGTTTGAACGAGCTCTCTCTTCTCACCCTGGAAATGGTGCTTCAATGCGTGAAAATTTTGAGTACAAATAATTCTAAAATGTGAACGCCGAAATCAAAAAAGCTCCAATACTCCATACAACTTTGTGGGAGGGGTTATCGCGTCCTGGAATGTTGGGGTCAAGGTGAGGCAATTGGATGAGTTCAAGGTCGCGTTAAGAACTGAGAGGTTATATAACTAGAAAGGAGCAATCCCAAGCTCTGTGTTTTTACCCATGTCAAGGCAGTCATAAAGTTCACGATCGACGCGATTAGGAAGGAGCAACGTGGATCACCATCTCCAGCGATGGTGCCACCTTGCGCGAGCCAAAGACAACCTTGAAGTTGGGGAGAGAAGGAAAGACTCCGAGCTCGTCTGGCGTGGTTGTGACAAAAACATCCATCAGGAAGGAGCAACCAGGAGTTGCGTCTGGCAGCGATACCCTGGTCTATTTCGGATCGAGCTGTCCTGTCGATGAACTTCGGAAAGAGCGACCTCCAGCTTGATTCCACATCCACGACCCACCAAGCTATGGCATAAATTGTATTAGCTTGAGGTATAAGCACCCGTATTCATTCATCTTTCAAGTTTTCCCAAGCTGGGGTTCCGCGTTGGGGTTGTGTACCCGATAGTGCCAGTCGTGTGAGATTATGAAGACAATTACCGATGCTGTATTTGCCTGTTGATTGTGTTCCTCTGTGAATTGTTTGCGCTTCTCCACTCTCACTTTCACAAACCCCTCTGTGTTCTACATCTACGAATTCCCATGGTCGTGCACTGTCATTCTCCCCAGACTGGTAACGGTGTAACACCCAGTACGCCCTATAAAGTCCTGGATTTCTTCTTCCAATCTCTCTAATACATCCTCTCCACGAGTTCAAGGTTATCTTCCAAGTAGATGCAAACGTGAGTCAATCATCTACAGAAGGACAGATTATAAGGGTAAAGAGTTGATTACGTGATAGATCACAACATTCTAAGTTTTGCTCCTCAACCGCTCACAGTCTCAAATTTTGCGTCGTGCTCCGGATAACCATATAGCCTTGACACCAAAAGGAAATTTCATATAAATCTGTGGACACCTCCAAGAGAAATGTTAGGCTCTTTGATGAGTTGGTGGGTTGTGCTCACGCACTTCTCATAGAAGGGGTTCGGCTAAATTCGTAAGTACTGTACGAAGATGTGTCACTCCTAAAAACTGTGCTTCAGATTTCCTAAGTAAATGAATCAAGTGCTCAGGTATTCTTGTGAGGTTCTATAACATAAATTTGGACTTCACACAGTCTTCCTTTCTCGATCAATTCGAAATTTCAAATTATCAATGTTCCTGCTTTAGGCGTCTAAACAACCTAGGTTCATCGTTTCTTCTTTTCAATCACCTTCCAATAAAGAGACTTCAGTACTTGAATCCCTCCCTAAGGCTTAACCCATCAATTTGACTTCTTAGATGTCTAGCCCGGGTCAAAGCTCGCAATCCAATCTCTGCGTTGGTATCTATATTCCAACATCCTGCTAGGAGCCCACATTATAAAAAACCAGATATGTGAGGATGCAACAAATATCGTACAGTTTTGTAAAACACCCCTTGCTTCAAACGAGCCAGCTCTCAAATAGGGGAGTAGAAGGATAAATTGTACGATCGTTACCACAATTGTCTCAACCAGCATCCATCACAAAATAAGGTCCTCAATTAGAACAGCATCAACGATTATAATGATATAAGAAATCAAGCGATAGCTCAAACTTACTCAGATAGAGGCCGCGAGGAACAGAACTAAGGTGGGAAATAGAGAAATGTAAAACGACATGTTCGTCTCAACACCTGGCTGAAAAGGAAAAGAATAGGGGCGACGGGCTTCAAGCTCACCTTTCCCAGTCACAACTGTCGCAGCTCATCATAACAAGCGTCTAATTTGCAACTGGGAAAGATTCACGTGCCACATTTGACTTCAAGAGACCAATCTTTACTTTCCATCTTGATTTCGTAGTCCTCTTTGTTATCACGTAATTCTTGCGATGCAACGACTGTATAGGCTTACATTTTGAATTGACCAGAGGGATTACAATTCACAAGGGACAGGTCCCTAGAATTATTATCGTTTAAATCCCAATCGCCTGGTAGCTTGTAGACCGGCTCCTGTAGGTCTAAAAGCTCTGTTGAAACGGTGACCCTTACAGGGCAGTCATAGATAACTGGGGATGGGCCATTTGTGGAAGAAAGCGATAAGTTTGTGCCCGTTAAAACATTCCCGTTAAACTAGTTTCATACGAATGGAAAGAAGCACCAGACCAAGACCCACGTGAAAAGTCTAAGATACCAAGTTCATTAATGTCCTCGATGAGAATGAACGTTTTGTCGGACTCAAGGGTATCCATTTCATCAATTTCATTCCTCTGGCGCAGAAAGTTAATGAGGAGAAACTTTGGTGAGTCATGATTATAAATATGGCGTTCTAACTTAAGGAAAAGCGGGTTTCTTGTAGGGCGACTTCGCTTTATTGGTATCAATTTGCGTCTTTTCTTTCTTCCAGAATCGTTTTGTACTGGGAGTATAGTCAGTGCCCCGGAGTCAAGAGTCATAAATTGCTCACCGTCCAGGGAAATAGTGCCAAGAACAGTGGGTATCCATCCGTTGTGGTGCATAATAGTCTACAACCAGTGTTGTATAAGAGATGCAGAGGCAAGTAAGATGAACTAAAGATTATTGCCCCGAGTCTTTCCTCTTCACGTATCGACGAAACAACGGAAACATCAAGGTCAACAAGATTTGCCAGTATGACAAACATGTCATCCACTTTAGTCGTCGTTCTCCGTAAATGGTTCCATAGATTCACAAAAAAGTGAAATTTGCCAAAGCCAGACAATCTGCCTTCTAAATTACGACTGGCTAGGCTCCATGCATGCGTGTTAAGAAACAATCCACAAGAATTTCGTAATTGATAGTTCAGCGTAGCCGAAATTCTCGCTTGGGGCCCTTCCGCTCGAGACTTCGGTAAACAACAATTTCTTATTGCCCAAGAAATAGTGGAGTCCCCCCAACAAACTCTGCTTCCTGTGATATTGGCTTCCAGATTGTTTGAGAGGAAATGATGTAGCACTGTACTGGCCCCGGCGGTCCAGATCAAAAACACCATTCGCAAACAAGAATAGAGTGGGATTTCCAAGTACTCCTGCTCTGATGGTATACAGAGTGTATTCATCCAGATTTTATCATTCACGGCGACTAGAAGTTTCCCGTGACGATGAAAGCTCTGGGGTGGAATCGATCGCAAAGAATCCAAAGCTTTTCGAGTTGACAATGATAGAGGCTATTTGGGTTTGAGTTCCCCAGGCCATCGAAGCAAACGTGAGATATAGCTGTATAGCTGGTATCCGCTTGTGCTGGTTCTACTTTGAGTTTGATTCTGTCACGAGGTGAAGTAATAATCTCGACCAGGAGAATCTGCCCGCTCCTGAGAATTGTGATGAGCTCATTCAAAGGAATGCTAACCATGTTGCACGAGCAATTGTCTCGCACATGGTGATTTATGTAGTTCGCTTGATTGGCGTTATTGGCTTTGCACTGGAGTTTGGTGCATTTATCGTGTGTGGTACCGGCAGCACTCGATCGAGAAAGTTGTGAAAGATAGAAAAGCCTTATTTCACTTGATTTCAAAAACAAATCTGAAAGTTCCGCGTTGAACCAACCCGTTTTTTTTTTCATCCGTTGCAACGGAATGCGAGTTCCAGCTCCAGGGGGTGTGCCAACAAATGATTCTGGGGCCGGTTCTTCCGGACAGTATAAGAGAGATAAAATTGTTCGTCAAAGGACCCTAAGAGAAAGGTGATTTCGGCGACAGTTGTATCAGCGGTGGGACCAAAATTCTCCTCAAATTACTTCATCATCGTCCAGGTTTTGCTTACCAGCGACCGATGTAAATCGTGGATTGTCTTCGCAGCAGGGCACCGTGAAGAAAAGCGTAATGGTATCCTCGTTGTACTCGACGGCAACAGTTCAAGCAGGTGTTCTAAGGGAGAAGAATCCACAACCAACCGAGCTACACCGTCGCGAGTTTCTCGTGACTGCCGAACAAAGCTATCTCGATCAATTTTATGACCAAGTAAGCATTCGAGAAAGCCAAAATAAAGCCATGATTGCATCAAGTCGCAAAGGGATTCAGTAGAACGGCGCTTCATGTCAATTCTTCCGTCTTGTGGAAACCCATGCCTGCTGAGGAAAGTATCGAAATCGTCGTAGTCGCAGGGAATCGTTGCGACAAATAGTACTTCCATGAGAGTACCGGTAGAGGAGAGCGGCTGAGGTAGGTGATCCATAGCGCAGCGAAGAAATACTGACGTATGTGAATACTGTTTCCGAGTGTGCCTTCGCTTAAAGTTTCAAGCTCGATATTTGGGTGCGACCGGACTAGTTAGCGTGGGCGTTTTTGATAGGCTGTATCTTGCGATTTGAACCAAGTATAGGTAAAGTCTCTGCTATAGTTTCGCTTGGATGATACACACGAGAATATGGTCGTTCCCGATATGGCGGCTCAATTTGAAG
>LLCD01001544.1:0-10575 GCA_001414355.1 Hymenoscyphus salicellus
ATATCTGGTTTAAAGGTCAGAACAGGACGGGGTTTAATACTTTATGATTACTAGATTAGGAAAGTATCTCAATGATACGCGACCACTACTGATAGCTCCGTCTAATTACATAGCTACACTTCGTGACACGAACAAGATCCCAAAATGTACTCTCTACTCCTGATTGTTCTCCCTTTGGTGGGTTATACCCAAGCTCAGCAAATCGGGACCAACACAGCTGAAGTCCATCCTCCTCTCACATGGCAAACTTGCACAGCACCCGGAAGTTGTACCACTGTGAACGGAAAGATTGTTCTGGATGCGAACTGGCGCTGGCTTCATTCTTCCACTGGTACGAACTGCTACACGGGAAACACCTGGGATGCAACACTTTGTCCAAGTAACACCGCATGTGCCGCCAATTGTCAACTCGACGGAGCAAATTATGCCAGCACTTACGGTATAACGACAACCGGAAGTTCCCTCAGGTTGAACTTCGTCACTAGCAGTTCCACGAAGAACATTGGATCCAGAGTCTATCTTATGGCGGATGATGACAGTTATAAGACTTTCAACATGTTAAACCAGGAACTTGCTTTTGATGTTGGTGAGTATTCTGAGTTATTACTTCCTTCCTTCGGGCTGTTCAGCCCTGTTTCGTCCTAGTTTTCCTCAAAAATGCTCCTCGAAATGGCAATACTGACTCTGAGATCGCAGATGTTTCGCACCTTCCGTGTGGTATGTATTTATTTCTCTTCCCCTATACTTCAGCTCGCTCTCGCTAAATCTTCATAGGAATCAACGGAGCGCTTTATTTTGCTGGAATGCAAGCCGATGGTGGAAAGGCTACATATACCGGAAATAAGGCAGGAGCTAAGTATGGTGTTGGATACTGTGATGCTCAATGTCCCAGAGACCTGAAGTTCATCAACGGAGAGGTAATTTCTATCTCTCTTTTCACCTCGCTTATGCCGTACTAATGATTTCGATAGGCCAACTCCGAGGGATGGATCCCATCTTCAAATAATGTTAACACTGGGGTCGGAAATTACGGATCTTGTTGTGCAGAAATGGATATCTGGGAAGCGAACTCTATATCTTCAGCTTATACACCCCACACAGCAACTGGGGTCTTGCAAAACAGGTGCACAGGCGACTCTTGTGGTGGTACATACTCCAGTGATCGTTATGGAGGCACTACTGATCCTGATGGATGTGATTTCAACTCATACCGAATGGGAGATAAGTCCTTTTACGGCCCAGGTCTGAAAGTCAACACCAACTCAGTCTTCACGGTTATTACACAGTTCATCACCGATACTGGAACCTCCTCCGGAACCCTCAAAGAAATTAAGAGATTCTACGTTCAAAACGGGGTCGTCATTCCAAACTCCGTGTCCACCATTGCAGGTGTTTCTGGAAACTCGATTACCGACACCTTCTGTGACGCCCAGAAGACGGCTTTCGGAGATTCGAATGGATTCAAGACACACGGTGGACTGGCAAATATGGGAGATGCTTTCAAAGCAGGTATGGTTTTGGTCTTGAGTATCTGGGACGATTATGCTGCCAATCTCCTCTGGCTCGATAGCACATACCCCGTCACTGGTGACCCAGCCAAGCCTGGAAACGCTCGCGGTACATGCTCTACGTCTTCTGGAGTTCCAGCAGAGGTTGAAGCAAATAGTCCTAACTCTTATGTTATTTACTCGAACATCAAGACCGGTCCCTTCAATTCAACATTCGCGGGTGGTGCTGCCCCAGTAGTATCGAGCTCATCTACACTAGTGACCTCAACAAAGACAAGTACTTCCACGAGTGCTGGTTCAACCGCAACTACTACTCCGGGAGGAACGATTGCTCATTATGGACAGTGTGGAGGACAAAACTGGGCTGGGGCCACCGCCTGTGTTAGTCCATGGACCTGTGTGAAGCAGAACGATTTCTTCTCCCAATGCTTGTGAGAAGCTAGTCAAAGGAGGGATCGTGACGGAATGCCAAAGTTTGGAGACTGGCCCGTAGGAAAGGATCGGGGTTGTTGAAGACGAAAGAAGTATATGTATCTTTTTAAGATAGAAATGATAGAACAAATGGAACAATTATAGCGCGTTTTTTTGTTCTATGTCAACGGCAATATAAGCAGGGATCTTTCCCTTCCAGGCCGAATTCCCCCATCTCATATCAGACTATTCTTTTCTTGGATAAACTTGAAGCATCTTGCGCACACTGTCCTCCTCTTTCCTCCTCTTTCCGTCGGGGGTATTGATCTGATATCTCTGAGGGCAACGAGAAGTATGACAACGACAGGAGTCTCTTGGTTTTGTTGCGTAATAAGTCCCAAATGACATTTGGCTTTCTTCGGGCAGTGAGCCAGGTGCACACAAGGCGATTAGACTTCTTTTTCCTGGTAACCGGTGGAAGTGACCTCATATTGGCAAGGTGCTTCTCCAACAAAACCTCGGTATTTATTTTCAACATTGACTTGCTGGTAGTTTAGATCCGTTTCAGAAGATATTATTTTGAGTTTTGGATTGGTCGGTAGAGCTAGCGGCGCAAGTACCTTTCGGGGTGGTCTTCTCAAACTTTTGATCCTCGCTTCCAAACGATCCTCGATTTCCTTCCGTTGAGGAGCAGAACCTCCATGAACAAACAACTGAGAAGTAATCGGATCATACCATATATGAAGCTCATAAACACGTTGAAGGTCCTCGAGATGTTCAATGTAAGCCGGCTTCATGAAATACTTATGCCACATGGGAGAGTAAGCAGCCATCACAACAGTTCCATTCAGAAAGCTTTCAGCCGATTGTTTTGATTTTGCAACTTGATCGCTTGCAAGACTTCGAGTCTCGGTTAATTGCTTCCTGAACAATTGTGATATTTCGCCTTTGCTTGGAACCTTTCCCTTTTTGGCGAAAATCATGATCCACGATGGAAAACATGTCAGTCTCTAATTCTTGAGAGACAGAGTGAGTACCTTCGAACTGTAGTTCCTTCCCATGTTGAAAAATGAGTTTTGAGAAACCTTTGACTGAAGGAATCAAACAGAAGGGCTGTAGCAGTGACTCCAATTTCCCCTCGATCAAGTGCACGTTCGATCCATTGGTAACTTTCAGAAAGTGACTCTCCGTGAGCTTTTTCTTGAAAGACTAGATACTCTCAGTACACACGCTTTACGTATCTCAAATTGTAAGACGCTTGTTTTATAGCATACCTGAGCCGAAATATTATTGACTGTGCCACGATGCGATTTATTCCGCAGCTCCTCCTCAATGTGGGTAACATGAGCTTCAGATGAAGTGATTTCTGGCCCGATAGGTGAGGCCACTAAGTTACAACAGAAGACACCGGGATTTCCTGATTTCGAGAACGCTGCTGAAGAATCATCTGCTGGTGTAGCGGCTAGTGTATTGGTCTCTGGGGTCCATTTTCCCGGCGAAGTCGAAATGAACGATTCCATACTGTATTAATGGGATCTGGTGAAGTGACTCCTCGAGAGCTGAGATTTGCTGGACAGAAAACATAAGTCTTTTCCGGGACATTTGCCATTCAAGTATTTCCTGTGTCGTTACACCGCGTTCCCAACCATGTCTCTTAGGTTGCACAACGATGCAGCGTTTCCAGGCAAACATGAGTACCGAGTAACAATTTACCAGGTCACACCTCGCTACGCTCGGACAACTGGCGTGTGGTTGGACTGGAAGAAGTCAATACGGCATCCAGGTCCAGGTGTTTGCTGCATTATCTGGCGCGGTAAGAGGTAAGATTGCGTCTGCCTGCCCTCTTTGAAATTATCAATGTAAATTGAGATATCCCGATCATTCACACTTTGGCTTGATTCAAAATCCCCCATCGTGCATGCCATTGTGTGCTTTATCCATGTGCTCGTAAACTTTGTCTCCCGTCTCAAAAACCTTCATACAAAACCAGCACATGTGCGAATTACATTGCCTACACTCCATATGGTTACAACCAAAAGACTTTTCAATGGGTGATTTGCAAACCGGGCAATCTCGAACATCGTGCTTTTTCTTCCATTTCTGAAATGCCTTGGTTCCCTCTGAAGACAAGTCTTCGAAATCAGCGCATGTCATCCCATCGTGACTAACGACATTGCAAGAGGCACAAATGTTGCTCAAACATGTTGTACAAAAGAAGACATCGCCGTTAGTAGTGACTCGGTATACCTGAGGACAATCTGGTGTTGGGCAGTGGTGAAATTCTGTTGGGCGTGTACGAGTATAGGCTTCAAATGCGACCTGGAGGAGGTTCTCAAATGTTTTGAAAGACAGCATCTCTTGGAGTTCCACCAAGGAGAATATGTGCTCGCAGTTGGTTCCATGACAACGAATCTCTTGGATCCCATCACTCGAGGAGCATTGACTGCTGAAACAATCTTTGCAATAGACATGACCACATTTTGTTGTCCAGCTATCGTCCTCGCTTGTCCAACAAACCACACAGTCTTCGTCGCCTTCTTCGGGTGCTTTCGAGATTTCACTTTCGTCGACAAGTAGCTGATTGGCAATCTTTTGATCTTCATTTGAACCGGTTATTGTTATTGTCTTTGGGTTCTTGGTAACATTCAAAACGGCATTGTTTCCAAATCGACCCTTGATTCTCTTCATTCCACCTTGCATTGCTTTCTTCAATAAAGGCGGGGTAAGCACTATTTCATGACAGAGTTCTTGTAGACTTCTTATTTTTGATTCGAGCAGTTTCTCAACGTTGCTCTTGTCAGTGAGCGAACCCCCATACATCAACAGTCGAGTATTTCTGCTGTCTCGGCGTAGATAAACGCCATGAGTCCGGTGCATTTCTTCGAAGAATTGCGTAGAGGCTAGTGTTGAGAAGTGTTCATCCCAAAGAGGTGTTCCGGACATCATAGCGACGCTTCCATGGAATAACGCCTCAAGTGATGCTTTGGCTTCTGCGACATGCTTCGCAACCTCGCCAAAGACTCTGACGGCTGCAAACTTCTTCGTTGGATCAGAGGGAGGGTATAATTTGAGATGAGTGTGGCCGTTTTTCCAAAACGCGTCTTTCAAGTGATTAAGATCTGACTTGACTGGGTCGAGTACAAGTCTGGGCATGTTGTACTTGATGGAGATGACATTGCTAACAAATAGCTTCGAATTTCCTAGGCGTGGGACCTTTTTATCGTGCAGAGCTTTCACGGCGTTGATGGCTCCCTCTCGACCAAAGAAGGTCGCGGATGCTCGAACTTTGTTGCTCCCGGGTAATGCCTGGAATTGAAAGGACTCGAGTTCTCCACTTTCATTGAGAAGTTCTCTCACCACGTTGGCTGCCCTTGTACTAGAGAGGCTATGTGAGGGACTACCAATTGTGATATCGTCTGGTTCCAAGCTGCTTTTTAAGATATTTTTAAAATGTTTGGGTGTCGTTCGAACATCCAAGTTTCCCACTTGCAGTGTAATGTCGCTCATAATGTATCCTCGTCGAAAATATGGAAGAGGGGAAGATTCCTGGAAAGACACTGTCAACTCTCTATCAAATATTCGAAGTTGTTTTAGAACTCTTTCTGCATCCTCGGCATCTGAATGCGAACTAAACTTTAACCAAGCGGGACGAGATGGCTGATACCAGGTACAGCTGACAGAGCTCAGTTGTAATCTGTTTCCGTGACTTCCAGCACCCCCTGTCTCCAGTAATGGCTTGACAGACGCCTTTTTCATATCCTGTTCAATGTAATCGTTCTTGAACCGGCGACTGATGTCGTCAGAGAATTTGGGATCTTCAAGACGAACTTCAGCCACCGTACTGATGGCTCCAACTTTTTTGATCTGGATTTTAGAAGCTGGAACCGCATATCCGTAATCCCCGAGTAGTGCAATGATGGTTTCTTGTTGGACATTGTTCGGCAAACCAAGGATTTGGATTGCGGAGAAATCGGATGAGAGCTTGACTTGAGATACAATGCCCCCGTCAGCAAATTGTACTTCCGCCCCGTGGATCGTTTTCGTTAGCGACGTTTCGTGGGGATCAGCTGGTGAAGAATTCTGTGAGGTTCAAAAAGTCAGTTGGAACCATAACAATCGTAAAGAGATGCTCACCCTGAAAATTAAATCCTTTCCGATTTCATTCATTTGAAGGCTTTCTAGGGCTTTACTGATCTCCGTATGGTGGAATGTACATGAACTTCCAAGTTTGCAATTTCCAGCTGCAAAATATCGGCATGGTGGTCGGGCATAATCCTCATCCTCGATAACAGCGGGATACACTGTCTCTCGTGTCTTTGTCTTGAATAATGGTACATCAGAGTTCCACTGGAAGGAAGCATCTTTACCGCCAGTGATCGTTGGCTCAGCCCGATCTGTGGAATTGCTTCCATTCTCATGTCGAAATTTGCATCCGAGACCGAATACACATTTGCCTCGCTGGAAGTTTTTGCACACAAGCCTCGCCACGTTTGTTTGCGGAGAAGTGACGTTAGCCTGTGGAAGAAGCGTGGTTCGCCACAAGGAAGAATTATCGCTAGGCGAGTGTGTGTTTCGACATTGAGCTCCGTATTTGCAATTGCCCACAGCGAAATATACGCAGGACTTTGAGCTGGCCCCTATCCTAGCCTGATCTCCACTTTGTCGTGAAGTGGTTGTGTTGGTTGAGACCAAACCTGAAGACTCAAGTGCGGGGTCGGAGAGTGCAGCCTCATGCCGATTTTTGCAAGCAGATCCATAAATGCACCGCCCTTGAAGGAAAAACTTGCAAGATTCCATGTTCACTCTCTATCGACATATGAACTTCAGCGGATCGTGAATTTCCTTCAAGAGGTCCAGTGCTAGTATCTCTGGAGTTCTTGTTGTCAGACCACTGCGTTGGAGGGGTTGGAGTTACACAGCATCAAGGTGAAAGATGGCAACCCTACACGTGATTCTTGCAACTAAAATAAATGAAGCTGATATTACAATAATTTATTTGGAAGGGCTTACTGCTCGTGTAATTTCCTCGCAGCCCCTTTCCGGGGTCTTGGCACGCCGAGATACTACACGGAGCTCCGAAAGGGATGCTACTAGTACAACAACTTTCCATTTCCATGAAGTGAAATCTTTGACACGAAGAACTTCTCACCTCAATTGAAATTATAAAGAACCTCCAAAGATCTACAAAGACTTCAAACTCTTCCAGAACTTCTCATAACCTTCTGAAAATGACTCTTCGACCAGGCCGTGTCCTCCTTTCCCTCATCGCTCTCATGACAATAACGGGTCCTTACATCGCAGACGTACGTATAATCTTTTGACTGATTTGTAAACAAGAATTTGGTTTAATGATCAGCAGTGGAACCATACACACGTATTCAACCCAAACTGGCCACCCCATGCAAAATTCCACAACGGACAAACGATGTCAATGGGTCTCTCTCTAGGTCTCGCCACCCTCTACTATCTCTGGGCACCACTATCTCTTCCAAAACACATCTCACCGTCTTCAAAAAAGCCAACGGATAGAGAAGCTATCAAAACTGCCGAGAAACGCAACTTGGGAATAGTCACAGTTCTCGCATCGATGTATTGGGTGACCCAATTAAGTGCTATTCTTTATCCTGGGTCCAGGGCAACAGACCCAGAGTTTGGAGATGGGTTTCCGCAGTTGTGGATTGATTTGGGGTGTTTTGTTACGATCGGCGCGGGGTACCTTCTGGAGAAGGGGAGAATTCTTGGATTGTGAAGGGAAGGTGGGAAACGAGGGATTATTGGGAGGTAGGTTTTGTTGAAGAGAGATTTTGTGGAGGGTAGATGAAAATCGTGAAGGGAAGAGGACCGAGAAAGCGTGAAGGGAATACGCAACAACCTTGTAAACATTAAACCATAAGTGTTTAAAATCAAGGAACAAAATTTAAACTATTGAGAGGAAAAGATTTGCCAAGTAGCGGGTTAGTAGACATTTGGTAAGTTTACCTGTCATATAAATCTCTCCTCCAATCCTTTCTCTCATCCGACAGCTTCATGTAGTAAACAGATGGTTCAATGGAAAAACTGGTTCGTCCAGATTTGCATGTGTCCAGAGGGCTGTGCGGCAAAGTTTTCAGATTGAGATAAAAGAGGCAAGCCATAGGAGCAAGGAGGTTTAGTAACTTGGAAATGTTTGTATTGCAAGTAGTAATATTGGTGTGGAATAAGCGAAGGGGGCATGCTTATTCCAAGATACCAAATGTTCTCTCTTCAAACACGAAATAGGAAGATGAATTCAATTATGAATAAGCATGAAGCGAAGTTTGCGAGGTATGGACGGTGTGACAGAAGCTGTTGTTGCTGACACACATTTCGTCATTGGATTATCTCCAGGTTCCAACAAATACCAACAAGACGCTTATTGGAACAATGTGCAGCGGAGTCAAATAAAAATTCTTACTTCTCCCGCAATAAGGATGTATAAGGATCTTACCACAATTTCGGAGTGCAGAATGCATCTCCAATCAGCACAAGGTGCCTCCGCGTTTCCCACGGAAGAATTCCTGGCTAATGGTAACGATACTCTTCTTCTTGCCGTACTTCAGGAACATGTACTTTTCCATTGACCTTTGAATCAACTTGTAAAAAAGTTTGAATTGTCTCTACGATGGATACTTTCAGGAGTGGCAATGCGACGACCGTCGCAGGAAGTAACTCGCCGTTCAGTTTCAATCCCATCGTACAATGGGCCAATCAAAACCTTCTCAACTGGGGAGTCGCTGTCACAATTCTGATTCTCCTCATAAGCTATGATCAGGGTATATCTTCCATTCTTTCACAAAACACGATTTGATAGACAGACGTAGATAGTTATGTCTTTGACCAAGAAAGGATCCACCCCAGGACCAAACTTCGAAATTCCATTCATGGCATCGTTCATACAAGCACTATACCCCAAATTCGAGGAATACCAAGCACAATGGGCGAGCGGTGATATTAGCTGTGTTTCGGTTTTCGACAATTATGTTTCCCTGTGTTTTTGCTCCTTGCATTGCCAAACTGACACTATGTCTCTTTACAGATTTGTTGTCCTTGCATCCGAACGAGATATTGCACGAAAAGTATTCAACTCTACTGCATTTGTGAAGCCATGCCTTGTTCCTGTCGCAGAAACATTAATGGGTTCATCCGCATGGGTGTTCTTGGATGAAAAACGCCACGTCGGTTTTCGCAGAGGACTCAATGTTCTGTTTACTCGAAAAGCGCTAGAATTCTATTTGCCTATGCAGGAGAAGGTGTGGTCCCAATACTTCGAAAGGTTTGTTGCTATTGGCAAGAAAGATGGCCCAATACCATTCATGAGGTAGGTTCGGGAGATAAATTGCGCTTTATCATGTCGGACCTTTGTTGGGGACTATGTCTCAGACTCAACCATCAAGAAAATTGCAGATGATTATTACTGTATCACTGCTGCTCTCGAACTCATCAACATACCACTTTCCATGTATGTTCCTTATACTAAAGTTTGGCTCGGGAAACGAGCTGCCGATGGTGTTCTTGCCTAATTTGCAAAATGTGCAGCAGCAAGTAGGCTAAGCATGGCTGCCGGTCAGGAGTCAAAATGTAGCATCGGCCAATGGATACTCGGTATGAATGAGTCAAAGGCTTATCAGGAAAGAGTTCAAGCTGGTACTGCAGATGCTGAAGAACCGGAGAAATCCAAACCAGCAGTCATCTTGCGAGAATTTACGGACTTTGAGATTGCACAAACAATGTTTACATTCTTGTTTGCTTCACAAGATGCATCGAGTAGTGCCACAACTTGTTTATTCTAAATCATGGCACAGCGCCCTGATGTGTTTGACAAGGTTCGGGGGGAATCTTCAGCTGCTAGAGAAAGGGCTAGAGAATCCGGCGGATCAATTGGACTTGAGATGATGGAGTCGATGTCATACACGAATGCTGTGGTCAAGGAGCTTCTCCGTTATCGCCCACCTGTCATATTTGTTCCCTATACAACCAAGAAGGCTTTTAAAACCACACTAACATATACTGTGCCCAAAGGAGCCATCGTTGTTCCTTCATGCTATTCTGCTTTACACGGCCCTGAAGCCTACCCACAGCCTGAGGTGTTTGATCCCGAGAGATGGATATCTGGCACTACCGCAGCGTAGACAAATAACTGATTAGTGTTTGCCGCTGGACCACATAATTGTATTGCGCAGCAATATGTTCAACTTACAATGACTTCTATGCTTGCAAAGGCATCATTAGAGCTGAACTGGGTTCATCATCCAACAAGTAGGTCAGAGGAAATCAAGGTCTTCGCCACAATTTTTCCAATGGTAAGATTACTTCTGCTCTGTCATGCTTCGTATCATACGCCTAACTTGGACAGGATGATTGCCAAATGGTATTTACCAAAAGTGAGTAGAGTAATGATTTTGGACTCAGTAGAACCACCACTGCATGAGAGATATTTTGCTGGATTGCCGAGGTTTTCTCTGTGTTAATAAAAGGTGGGTGGCGAACATAACAAGACGAAACGACATGCACGGTTAGTCACGATGTGCATGGCAAAGTACAAGACAGGGGAATATAATACACAATTGAAACACACCCACAGCAATGTCGGAGAAATCCACAAGCACAATAGAATCGCAGGCTCTGACAACTTCCTATT
>LLCD01001545.1:0-10568 GCA_001414355.1 Hymenoscyphus salicellus
CAAATACACCAAGCATAGCTGCTGGAGGTATAAATGACCGATACTCCGACTGGATGAAACCAGCTGGTGGACGTCTGGATCCATTTGATAAACTAGAACTAGCCCACGAATACCGGAAAGCAATGCAGACGAAAGATTTTTCTGTTTCTCAACGTACCTGGCGACATGGGGATCCATGTCCAGTCCCCCTCTAAGGCACATTGAGACAGAATAAGAGAAAAGTCCTCCGTTTGCTGATTAGAGGGAAGGAACACCTTTCTTGTCCCGATTCTGGGTCTTCGGAGAACATTATGAGTGAAGATTTTGCCCTAAAAGAAGGCTTTCGAATTCACCCCAAGGCGAAAAGGGTTCAAATGGGCAATGGAAAGTATAAGTGGTCAACCGGCAAGGTGTATACGTCAATAACAATACCCGGTCTTCCATTTACTAAAAGAAAAAGATCCTTCTTCGTGCTACCAGACTGTCCCGTGCCATTGATTATGGGGCTGCCATTTCTCGAGGAGGCTGAAATAATGTCTAAGAATCGTCACGTACTTGAGAGTTGTCCATCGGAATGGAAGACGATTCCCCATCTGCTCTCAATTGGGTCACCTCAAAATAGGATGAGGTGCTCGTTTGGTGGCCATGAGTTGACTGGTGTTGCAGATACGGGCAGTGATCTTAACTTTATGAGTTTGAATTGCGCCAAAAGAGAAGGATTCGATATTGACCAGAGAGAGGATGCTCGAAGACGAATCCAATGTGGTGATGGGACTGTAGCGGAGACTGTAGGTCAAGTCTATGTGTATAATTTGGGGTTCGACTGGACCCTACCAGAGACTGAACCCAGGGACGCGACTTCTTCCAATTTGGTAAATTCTCTCCAGAATGCAACGCACCCAGAAAAACCGAACCAAGATAACTACGAGACATTTCACGTGTTCCCAAACCTGCCATCTGATTTGGTCTTTGGCCGAGATCTTCTAGAGAGGCTCGATGCTTTCAGTTTCTGTCCCGACCTTTCGGCGAACGAACACACCAAAAAGCGAAAACAGGCAGCCGGATCACCTGTTCCTGAGCTCAACATACTGATAAATCTGGGAGTATCATTATTCTCATCTCGAAAGCGGCGGAAAGCAAACCAAGGGAATCCCAATTATTTCGATGAAAAGGAAAAGGAAAAACATGATAGCGACCGGCATGCAGAATTCGGGCGACGTTCACGAAGAGAAGACGAGATTGCACTCCTCCCGCAAACAGAGCAGGTTCACGCAATCAGACTCGAACAACAGAAGGCTCAGATATGGGATCAACTCCATGCTCATTGTATACATTGCAACCCGGTATAATAAACCCAAATGAGTGGAGTTCAAGCTTCATATGTACAATAATTTCGACTTTTAAGACTTCACGGGCGATCTAAATAAAACGTTTGGATATCCCTCTTGACTCCTGGTTGTATGATGCGTTCATAGAAGTCTTTCTTATACTCCCCTTTCTTGAATCCCATTTTTTCGAGGACACGGAGGCTTCCTATATTCTCCGGGTCCGCGGCTGCTCGTAGTTGATTATATTGCTTGTATCCTAGTTCTTTGTTAGCTTTTTTGCTCCTCATTCTTTCCTTCCCCTCCCCTCGCTGCCCAATTTTCTCAGCCAAATGTGCGAGAAAAGGAAAGGGGGTAACCCACGGTCCAATCTCCAAACAAGATCAATGAACATCCTCAAAGCCTCAGTCATATACCCCTTCCCCCAAAACTCGGGCAAAATTCTATAACCTGTCTCCAACTCTCTCACAATACTTACAAAGCCGATCATTCTCAGCTCCCCGCTCCCCGTCTCAGGCTGGGGTTTCAACATTATTGCGTATCTCTGTTTCCATGGCATTTCTGGGGTTGGTTGGTTGGCTAGTATATTGGCTAGTGATTCTTCTTTGTTTTTTGGTGGGACTTTTCTTCTGTTGGGATAAGTGGGTTAGGGGGTTTTATAGTGGGGTGGGTATAAGATAGGATTAGGTGTTTGAAGTGGAGTTTGGGATTGAGAGAGTGGGGGACCAACTGCCAGGCTAGGACTGAGGGGTCTATTACAGACTCGTGGAAACCGTCTAAGTGGTCCTCGGCTGTGAGGGGTTGGAGGAAGAGACGAGGGGATTCTGCTACGTTTGGTGACATTTTGTATGTGTTGAGTCACATGTGAAGAGAAAAGGAAGTGAGACATGGGATATGGGAACGAGATATGTGATAAGTACGCAATTGCGTACTGGGATAAGTGAGTCATTAATATCACGTGGTGAAGTCCCACCGAAGCGAGGAAGCGAATAGGGGAGAGAGCCAAGACTGCCTGGATAAGAACCAGATAGAGTCTTGATTAGAATAAGATCACGAAACAAAAGGTACGCATGCAGCTTAAGTAGAAAATTCTCAAATTAAGCTACCTCCCTCTATCCCTAGACCAAGCGAGACGTGAGACGTAATTAATGCACCACTTGCCATACCGCAAGAAACCAATCAACCATCCCTAAACTACCGCGGTGTACTTCACGAGGGAGCATTTTCTGTGTTCAAATTAATTTTTCGACATCAATACGATTCTCAGGAACGAGAGAACAAGTTGACCCGAAATGGCCAAACTTTCCACATATTCCGCAGTGGTTATAGCAGTTTGTCCAGACATGATCTGTCTCTCCGCAGAAGTCACAACTCTTATCCTCTGTATTGAGAGTCGAGCTTGGAGCACTACTTGATGTGTTGGCTTTCTGTCGCTGTTCCTTCTTCTCCTCCAAAATATGTTGTATAAGCGGTGCTGCAGCTTTATGGGGAACCCACTCAAGATCGGAAGGGTAGTATGAGGATCGATACACCTTGAGTCCTTCTAAATCCTCGAGCCCATAACACAATGAATTGAGGAACTCAGCAAACATATCATCATTCCCCCTTGGGATGTGAAGGCTTAACTCGGTAACTCCTTTGCACAACTCCCTCATAAAGCAATTGTACGTTCTCATTTTGTTGTTCATTTTGCTCTTACACTCACCAGTGCAGCCTGCGGACGGGTAGCAACAGAACTATTCTGCATTGCGACCGAAACGCAAAGATCGTAGACAGTCGCTATTTTCGGGCCCGATCGTGCCGAGAAACCGAATAAAAGGGTCCGTGTAAATCCATGGTAGTAGCATGAGAGGCGGGCGACGGTTTTGTAGTTGAGAAATTCCTTCCTTTACTTGGCCAGACCATTGATCACCAGTTGGAAAGACTGGAGAAGGCTTGTAAATTGTGCTATTGCTGAAATCACTGCATGGGGGTGCTGTGAACACAACTCTTGACGGAACATTGATAACATCAATAGAGTTGAGGTCAAAACCGAAGTTATTTCGTCCGTATAACAGCCTAATGCCTTCGTGGAAGAACAGTTTATTGGTCCGTAGGAATGTGGCGTCAAGAATTGGGCGGACAACATCGCGTAATTCGGAAAATAGACCCCGTTTGTCACGTCTAGGAACTCGAATATATTCGGGGATGTTTGTCGTTTCTTCGTCAAAATGAATCGGCCCTTCCGTTTCTTACTGTAACTCGCAGTGCCAAAGATAAGACTTGGTGCAATAAGACAGCCTTCAGGGGAAGTCAGAGCAAGTTGGAAGATTCGTTAGCGGACTTCTGTATACAGTATTAGCAAAGTTAAGTATATAAGTCCCCTGGTTGCTTCCTTGGAGGAAATTTCATGAAGTATCTATCATGGTCATGGGGTAGGTTCCATCCTTCACCAATGAACTCACTGCAATGGCCCGTTAGGACCCGATAACATTTTGGATAAGGTTTATTCAATTGGGTCAAACTCCGAAGCTGCTCAAAGCTATTGTAGCCTAGACCATGAACATAAAACTTCTTTGCTGGGGGATTGCGTTGGTAATGATGCGAGATAATATCTAAAGCTGTCAGTTTGCGTTATCATGAATGTTTCCAAGGAATATGTGACCACAATATCGTCCTCCATCGATGCAACGGTTGCCAGAGTCATCAAAAAAGAAGACTCCTGAGATTTTATTTTGTTGGACATATTTAGTAAGTGCCTGGCTAGGATCTAGTTCAGGAAATGTGCTCTCAGCTGCTATTTTGGTCTTCTGAGCATGATACTTTACCTTTCACCACGTCCTGGAACCCGGCAGTCATTGCAGTATGTAATGAGATGGCGCAGTAGAGTAGAATTGGGTATTTGTAGTTTTTGGCTTTTGTATTTGGAAGAAAGCAAGGAGGCAAGTGCGTATTAATTTATAGACATGGAGGTTTTGGCAGCGCAGCCCGTCTGACAAGGAATACAAATTCACTGCATGGACATAGCCTCAGCATCTAGCCACTATATCGCCTTGGAAGCAGTGAATAAAATAACCAAAGAACATTCTGGTTCAAATAATCAACCTGAAAAACAAAGCTCCTCTAGTGAAGTGGTAAGTGTTATTTGAATGGCGAATACAACTTACATTTACTGAACTCAGTAAACTGCAATTAACAGTCGTCACTAGACTAGAAGTCTAACGAAGAATTAAAGTCAAGCTTTATTTTTTGTTCTAATTCTCAACCAGACTTTCACACAAACTGTCTTATGTGTTGATGCTATGCTCATAACTTTCTGCCTCTTCAGTAGACATCATGACCCACGCCTCTTGCCGCCAAACTTCCTTATCTCCTTACTTACAGGATTCCCAGCTGCCCCCCCATATTTTCAAGTCCGCCTTTTGGATTTTCTGCAAACGCAAGAAAGGAATCTTGTATACCCCCAGAGACTAAAACTTGATGAAATGTTGGGTCTCCATGCGAGTCTTAGTATGTGCCGTGGATCATGGGAAGTTCTGACGCGTCTTTGAAATGATAAATTGATAATTAGCTTCCAGATTGAATACAGGAACAGGATAAAGCTTATGATGCGCTTTTTGCCGTCTTCTGGGGAGACGTTGGAGCATCGTGCCGACTTCTACAGGATTTAGCATCTAATAAAATGAGTAGTAGTTCAGACTTTACATTGAAAGCTGTTGTGCCGATTCCCACAAGTAATGCACCGTCTCCTCACTTTCTTCGCGGAGATATTCCTTGTCGATGTTATCTGGCCTTCATGTTGGAAATACATCAAGTTGCCATAACGATTGCAGGTTTAAAAATATTAAATAGGACCCAAAATATGAGCTTTTACTGTACATACTACTTTTGAAAATTTTCCCATTCAACCCTTTCAGTCTATAATCACGAAAAATGGTAATCCCGTTAGTCCTGGGGTTAAAAATTGCTCTTTTTCCATGCTTGAAGTACGTGTTATTGGCACAAAACTCGACAATATTTTCCGCCTTGATACCACGCATAAACTTCAGCTCAACAGTAGGATCGTCGCCTTGAAACCCAAGACCTTTTGCAACCCACGACAAATGTGGGTGTTCAACATTCGATGTATCTATCCATGGCATCAGTGCCGAACCAGAGTTAAGTATTAGACCGGATATAAAGCTGTCTTGGGGGTATGCGTAGTTGTAATACTCGAATAGCTCCACCTGATTGCCCCCAAAGAGTTATACGTGAGGTGTCTCTATGGAATGAGGAAATGTTTGTTCAGACCCATTCAAGAGCGAAGTAGAGAGCGAGCAGTCCCAAGTTTTATTGATTTGAGTTTAGCCTGCTACGTAAGAGAAACCAAAGATATCGAGGCGATAACTAGGAGATTGCGCCTATGAAACCACTTTTAGCTGAACCAGTTGTTCCTGCAAGTTCGACAATCTCAGCAGGAATGTCACTTTTGATCTCTCTATCACTCCAGAAATTGTAGCCATCGTTTGGACGAAAGTGACAACTTTGCGGCCATAAAGCCATTCAAGCGACCCGTGAAATCAATATTCTAATAATTTTAAACAATTGGGACTATCATACCAGGTGTTTTGGAGCAGGATGTTTATTTGAAGGAGATGGAGGCGACACAACTATTATACCGGAATGCTGTGCCTCTGAGCCCCACCTCAACCCAGATGTCACCCAGAGTTATGAGGAGGCTGGGAATGACACCACGAACATATCATGATATCACCCGCCCAAGATAATAAACAACAGTCCTCCATAATGATAAAGATGCCGCATTGAGCATTCCTTATTTTCAACAAATTTCCGGCTCAAAATGTCTCTCCAGTGTATCCCCTCCACATTTACGAGTCTTACATTGTTTGGCGCCAAAATTTTGGCCATCGACACCAAGCTACACAAATATTGGAGCATTAATTCTGAATATCGCACTCATGAATCAACTGAGTTCAAGGACGCAACATTCTGCAATGTCACAGTCACGTATACTCATCCCGGACAAGGGGACAATTTAAAGGTCGAAGTATGGCTACCTCCCCCGGATAAATGGAATAGGAAATTAATGGCTGTTGGAGGTGGTGGCTACGGTAGGAGAGCTTCTTTTCCTACCTTTCAGTGTAGTTGTCATATTGATTGTGTATTAGTTGCTGGTGGAACCTGGAATCCCTATCTCGTAGATGGGATGGCTGCTGGCCTCAATAAAGGCTTTACGGTCTCTACCAGAGATGCAGGACTAGGAGCCGCAGAAAATGCAGCTCCGTGGGCACTTCTCAGCGAGGGAAATGTCAACCTTTATAGCCTGCAGAACCTAGCAAGCGCTTCTTTGGATGATGAACCCATCTTCACCAAACAGATCATCAGCGATTTCTACGAGGCCCCACTTGAATATTCATATTGGAATGGTTGCTCCCAGGGCGGTCGCCAGGGGACATATGCAGCACAAAGCAACCCAACAGCATACGATGGTATTCTTGCCGCCGCACCTGCCATTAACTGGAATGGATTTTTCCTTGGGATGTTCTATCCACAGCTCATCATGAATTTAGCAAAGCAATATCCACATGGATGTGAATTAGATACCCTTTCGGCTGCTGCGGTCAAAGAATGTGACGGTCTTGATGGTGTCGTGGATGGTGTCATTTCGGACGAAGAGCTATGTAACTTCGACCCTTTTCCGTATGTTGGTCGTGCTTTCAACTGCTATAACACTGGAAAAATCATGGAAATTTCTGAGATTGCCGCAAAGGTAGCGCAAGCGGCCTGGTCAGGGCCAAAGTTTGCTAATGGAAAGTCCATGTGGGATGGTTTGGGATATGCCGCGGATCTTAGTGGAAACCTCGCGCGGACTGGCCCGGCAAAGACGATATGCGAGTCTAATGGCACTTGTGTTGGATCCCCTGTAGGCCTTGTTGCTCTGTGGATCTCACTATTTATTGAGAGGAACCCACACTTTGACCTTACTTCCATAACACACGAGCAATTCGGAGATATGTATAACGCTGCATTTCAACGATACGCCAGTATGACAGAGACTGCATTGCCCGGTCTTTCAAAGTTCAAGGCCGCAGGGGGAAAGCTTCTAACGTGGCATGGTGTTGTGAGTTTTCATTTTCCTGCTAGCTTCTATTACTTATCTTCGTAGGATGACCAAATTATTCCCTGGAATGGTACAAAGAGATACTACGATACTGTCACCGCACTGGATCCAGAAGTTCATGACTACTACCGACTATTTGCAGCTCCGGGAGTTCAACATTGTGGGGGTGGTAGTGGAGGAACTCCGTTTTCAGCCTTTGATAAGTTGATGGAGTGGGTGGAACAGGGTAAAGCACCTGATACTCTTCCTGTTGCTTTCCCAGGGCCGGCAGGAGAGACATTCGAGCGTATAATTTGCCCTTATCCATCAAAAACAAAGTATGATGGAAAAGGTGATCCAAAATCCGCAGAGAGCTTTAGTTGTGCATGACGGTAGCAAAATATAGATGAAGATTAAATTTCTCAATTCCTGACGGTAGTCTCAATGTATTTTCCCCTTAAATCTACGGGGTTGATAGAATGATATTTTGATTATTTAATTCGTTTAGGATAATTCCTGGAACGACTAAAGGGTACATGTGTAGAGCTTATTTCAAAGCCCAAGATCCAGTATAATTTATTCGTTGATTGTCGAACTCAAAAAGTCTACTCTGTGTAGACATATGAGAATTTGCTGCAAATCAACGAATGGGTCTTAAAATGCATTTAGAAACCCAATTTCTTGAAGTTTTTAAATACAACGAGTAAATAACTTCTAGAGTTACTAGCTCCCATGTAATACTCTATCCTGTTAGATATCGCGGGACTTTATGTGTTCAACCTAATCACTAGGCACTAAGTTAAAACTTCCCAAAGCAAACAAAAAGACCACAATTCTATCCCCAAGCACCCAAATATCTACCTCTTCAAAAACCCCTAACCTTATCAACCCGATTCACAAACCCACCCCCCTCACTTAACTTTCCTAAATTAGTCTCCAGTACCCCCAGTAGCCTCGCACTATGCTTCGTACTCCTCCAACTGATATGCGGGCTAACAAAAAGATTCTTCGCCTTCCACAAAGCATGACCCTTTGGAAGCGGTTCCGGGTCTGTAACATCCACTGCCGCCCCTCGAATCCATCCTTCCTCAAGTGCTTTGATGAAATCTGGGGTTTTGATAATTGGTCCACGTCCAATATTGGAGATAAAAGTCTTCTTCTTTTTGAGAATTCGGAATTGTTCTTTACCGATCATGCCCGTGGTTTGGGGTGTGAGAGGGAGGGAGATGAGGAGGAGATCAATGTCTTGATCCAGGAAATTGTTTAAGGATGCGGTGTCGCTTCCGGAATACCATTTTGATGGTAAAAGACCATCAGGATCACCAGTCCCGGGAACGACGTAAGAATCATCGATTTTGGATTCTGCGGTCAGACGAGGGCGCATTGTGAAGACTATTACGTCCATTCCGAAGGCTTTTGCTACGTGTGCGCATTGGCGACCTATGGCTCCGTAACCGAGTATTCCACTTTGAGAGTATGTTAGACAAGATAAAGAGAAAGTGAGGAGAGGAACATACATTCTCAACCCTACAGAATCTTCTACCGGTGGAACTGTAGTTGGGATCCAGTCTTCTTCTCTCATTGCTTGAGCATATCTAGGAAGTTGATGTTGAAAACTCAAAAAGGTAGCGAACACCCATTCCGTTATTTGAGGTCTAAGTCCATCAGTATGCTTCACTCTCAAACTTCACTCTCATGTTCGAAAACTTACGGATGCGTCCCATTGCTTGTACAAAAAACCACATCATCCTTCTCATATATCCCCTTCCCAAAACAATGATTCGCACCCGCACTCGTCAGCTGAACCAATTGCAACTTAGGAACCTCTTCCAGTTTAGGTATGATATCCCAAGTTAAAAGTACAGTTGTATCTTCCCAAATTGCTTTTGGTAATTCCGAACCAGTGCCGCTGACATTATGCCATAGGATTGTCAAACCGGGATGTTTGGCTTGGAGACGGGGGATGAAGCCGGTGGGTGGATCGTACCATAGTAGGATGACTACTTTGTGACCTTCGAGTTTGGTATTCATTTTGAAAGATGACGGGAAAGAGAGGAGATATATGATGAAAATGTGAGTTTTCTGTGAGAGTTTTGAGGATCAAGAAGTGATATGCTTATCAAGTGGATATGAGTCAGCAAATAAATACGTTCCCGCCTATCATATCAACAAGAGTGGGAGGTGGGAATGTCGATACTCAGGGAGAACCTAGTGGCGGCCAGTGTTCGGAATTCGATATGGAGACTCTTCGAACATATACTTTGATGAACTTGTCAAGGTTGTTTGAATGAGTAATTTTGATAAAAAAAAAAGCTTGAAAGGACGAGGAAGTGTAAGCGAAAGGAAAGTCTGGTGGAAATAGTGTTACGAAACGTAAAAACAGTATCTATGTGATAAGGAACAAGCGACATTATAGCAACTTATAAACCTCCAGCAACCAAACACCAAACTCCTCTCACAGTACCTATGTCGGGATCTTGTTAGTCTCGAAATGACTGGCTGCTCTGATCCGTGGACCCCATTTATAAAATACCCAGGGAATAGGTAACATTGCAATGGATATAAAACCAAGGAGGCTCGTAGCCCATCCAATTCCGAGATGTCGGTACACTTTTACATTAGTAAAAAGGCATGTATATATTTAAAGACAAATACTTACTCGCAAATGTGAAGAGGGGAAAGGTTGCTCCCAGAATGTATCTCAATAGTGCATTGGCAGCAATAGCCGAAGCAGCCGTGAGAGCTGCATATGTATCAATGAGATACAAGCATGCACTGATCTGCTTTCAATTAGCGAAGCCCCTGAGCGAGGGAGGAGAAGGACTAACGAAGATACATAAATTTCCCCATGCAAAGGGAACCATCCCGATAATTGGAACAATCCAATGCATATTTGCCTTGGCTGACCATGCGAACCTGTGAGAATTAGCAGATGCAGTGATATGCGAAAAGAGATAACCTTACCAAAACAGTCCGATGGGTAAGCCAAATGCACCGAGCATAGCAGCTGGTAATCGATGTTCCGGGGCAACAGTACCAGTATTCCCTTCGCGCTCAGCCTCCACCCATTCCTTTTGATAAACGAGTCTATCGCATATGATTGTCGTAGGAACTGCCAAAGTACACCCAAGTCCTACTGCCAGAAACACAAGTCCTGTCATTCCCCGATCAAAATGATATACTAC
>LLCD01001546.1:0-10565 GCA_001414355.1 Hymenoscyphus salicellus
TGTTAATCGCTCCGAGTGGATTTAACTAATTCAAGACTAAAACGTGACATCCTGATTAGGTGATTGGTTAAATCAACGGAGGGTCCACCCCTGTGTTTACATTCTTTACCACTTGTACGTAGTATGCCCTAAAGGCTTGCATAGCGACCTAACTTCGTAACACCCCAATTATCTTCATTTGGCCTGGCGCCTGTGTAACTCATGCACCCAAACAGACCAAACAAAAGCCCTCCTGAGCCTCTGAGCCTCTGAGCCTCTTTTCCCAGCAGGAGCATCCTCTTTTCCCAGCAGGAGCATCCTCCGTACCCCGTACCCCGTACCGGCGACCCGTAATGCTCCGGAAATCGATCCAATGTCTCCTCATCGTCGCCGCAAATCCAGATGCCAAAGAGAGGCCGTCGTCGAAAGCCAAAGTCACACCATTATGGCCACTTAGCGTCTTGGCACGTGCGTCTTTCAAGCGAGAATCAGCTGTTTTTCGAGCCTCCGCCCCGCAATGGCCAGGGATGATCCCCAAAAATTCTCCTTCTGGACCGCATCGAATGGTTCACGACAACGACTCAGAGGCGTGTACACCATGTGTTAAATGGCTCTTCCTTGAATAGACCCCAGGCATGGCTGTCAAATACCATGGAACTGGGGTACATATATACATCCTGTATCTCCTCTTTTCTTTCGTGTCCTCCTTTTCGCGTCCTCCTTTCCGCGTCCTCCTTTTCGAGATTGGTTTTTACTTATTTTACTTCTTTGCCTTATTTGACCTCTTGTGGTTCTTCTATTTCTTGATTGCCATTCGATCGTTTTCTTGCTTGCTGTGTCTGTCGTTGATTCGTTCATCTTATACCTAGAGGCTGCTTCTCGCATCTTGTGATACATACTGCCTCTTGCGGTTAAAGAACTAAACACCACATAAACTCAAGTCCACCGCGATCTCATCTAAACCTCACATACACCTCTTTTCTACTTGAATCTCCTTCCTCAAGTCGTCTGGAGCAAAAGCTCAACACCCTCACTTTTCATCTGAAAATATTCTCTTTCGATACTCCCAAGCTTTTCTCGAAACAACCAAGATGCCAACCACCCCACCACCCACCACCTTCCACCTCTTCCCCCTCCTCGCCCCAGAACTCCGCTCGCGAATCTGGTCCCACGCCTGTTCTCCCCGCACCGTAACAATCCGCTACGATCCCACAACAGACAAATGTCTCTCCTCCTCCTCCCCACCCGCCGTCCTCCAGGCCTGCGCCGAATCGCGTTACGAAGCCTCAAAAACCTATCGATTATGTTTCGGCACCTCCTCCAACCCAGCAAAGATATACTTCAACCCCTACCTCGATACCCTGTACCTCCCTCGTCACCGAGAAATGGGCTACGACGAAACTCTAAGAGATTTTAGAAACATGGTTAAAGATAAAGAGGGACTACTTGATGAGGTTAGGAAGGTAGCGATCGAGCATGTGGATTTAAATGTTAAGAGACCGTGGGAATCATATAACAAAGCCTCCCTCCTACGGAGTTTCTCAAATCTGGAAGAGGTGGTGCTTGTCCAGTTACGAAGTGATGGGCAGGATCTTGGCTGGGATGAGGAGGTGGAGTTTGTGCAGGCGAAGGATGATCCGGAGAAGTTGTTGAGGATATGGGTTGATTTCCGACAGGCGTTTGCGATGGAGGAGAGGACGTTGGAGAAGGTTTGTGAGGAGATGGGACGGGGGTATGAGGCCTTTTACTTGCCGAGTTTGAGGTTGAAGAGGAAGGTTAGGGTTGAGCGGGAACCTCCGGTTGTGAGGGAGGTGTGCAAGGTTACGGAGTTGTTGGAGAAGTTCGCGGGGTAATTTTGGTTGTAGGGTTATGTTGGTATGATTAATGTGTTAATAGAATAATGAATTGAATACCCAGTTAATTTTTTGTTTGTATGAACCGGGTGCCTGCCTATGTGCCTGCCTATGTGTCGATACTGAAACTCACTGCAACATGAGAATAACTTTTGAGGACCCTCGGGAACATAGATCGGATAAACTATACATTTACGTGACCTGGAACTCTCTTGAGCAGCACGAGAATGTGGTCAGTCTTTGATGCCTAGAAGTAGTCGCGATCATTGTGTGTTGACTATTTGTAGGTGACCTATTAACCATCATATCAGACATCTTGTAGAAATACTTCGTAAGAAAAGGTCAGGTAATTTGTAGGTGACCTACTAATTGTCGCCACCTGTAGAAACCTCGAGCTGTTGGTCGGTGACATACGAATTATCACGTCAAACATCTTGCAAAAATATCTTGTAAAAACGCGGCCACGCTATTAGTAGATGACCAACCGATTGTCGCTTTTTGTTGTATAGACAATCGCATCTAGGATATGTATTCAGCCTGCTAGGTTACTGTATACTTATCAGCTTACTAGCTAGCTTGCTCATCTCCCAACTGCGGGCACATCTCTTCTTCCATCGGAAAGATTGCCAACTACTACATCTTCTTGTGGGCTATCTCATACTTTTAATATCTTATGCAACTATCACAAATCAAAGTAACAAATATAGACCTGCGAAGTAGCAAGGAGGACCACAAACCTCGCGACAATTGGTTATCGATGGGATTTTTGGCCCCCAGGTCAAGTTACCGAATTACTCGCTCTTTACCAGCTTACTAGCTGGATTTTGCGTCTTCCTAGACGAATAGTCAACTGATACCTTACTAGATGCATACAACACGTAGACCAAAAGAACTAGGAATCGAAAAATGAGTACTGTATAAGAGAGGAGCATAAGTGGTGTGAGCAAGTGTAAGTTCTCGATTGGTCGTCATTTACAAAGTGTCATTTCAGCTGTCGCAGAGGAATGTAACCTCTTGATTGAAGCTTCCTCAGTGACTGAGGAATATGTCGTTTGTTGCATTTCGCACTTTGTCGCAAAGTCCTTCGGGTATAGTGCAGTTACGAGATGTAAGTGAATATTGAAAGTGTCTTAATTTGGATATTTAAAAGGTCGAGTGAATGTTGTGTATGAGTCACTTTTCATTTTGTTGCACTTCGCACTTTCTCTCAAAGTCCTTCTTTAGGTATAGCGTGATGCCAGGGTGTAAGTGAAGTTAGATAGTGGGGTCAGTAGCGAATAGTTTGAGGAAGTTAGAAGGTAGCATTAGAAGTATAGACTTTGTCCGAAACGGGCAATTAAAGCTTGGTTGTCAATAAGTTGGTAGGAGGTCATGTCAACATGCATAATTATATCTAAAGTCTTACATCCAAATATAAAATCTACTTTCCTTTTGGGCAAGCGTTGAAAGTAAGTTAATCTAATACTCACTTTTTCAAATGTAAGTAAATCTAATACTTGCTTTCCCAACTTTTCTGAAATGTTTAACTGTGAGCTCAAAGAGGAAGGTGTTTAACGCCACATGGACAACTAGCCAATCATGGCACCAAACAAAAATGAAGTGCACGGTTCGTCGCACGTCGCAATGCGAGTTCTAGTAGCTGAGCTACTAATAATCTGTGGGTTTTTGGGGAACTTGTTGTGATGGAGGCAAGCTGGTAGTAATGTTTCTCAAACAGTTCGGAGAACTTTCTGAATCAAGCAAGCATCCGATGAACGACGGAAGCATAGCATGGAAGAAATTACTATTTCATTCCGTAATGTATGTATCCAGTAGTAAAGTTATTGAGTAGAAGCAGAAGGCTTTATAAATCATCTCTTATTCTAACGAAGGGCATAAATCCAAAAAAAAATTGCAGACTATCCAAAGAAATAAAATCACACGCGGCCAGCGTTCAAAGGAAACCCTCCATACAATTATCCAAGAGCAATCCCCAAAGAAGCTCAACCTGTTCTCTTCTTCCCGTCATCATGCATGGCTCAGCACCAAAGGCTTACTGACCCCCATCATCGTCCGTTGGGGAACCTAGATCAAGGTGGCAGTCTCGGCCTCCTCATCCGCGTCCTTCTGGACCTTGGTGTTTTGAACAAGAGAAGGCTCTACAACCTTGGCTGTCTCAGCCTCGGCCTCTTCCTCTTCTTCCTTCAAGAAAGTCATACTGAATTGAACCTTGTATGCTGGACGCCATGTAACATTAACCTTTTTGGTAGGTAATGCGATTTGCCCAGGCAATCGGTTCTTCTCCCAGAACGAAGCCTTCTCCCAGAACTTAGTTCTAGCGATCGCCACAATCCGGAGAAGTAGAGAGATCAAAATTAAAACGCTGCATATAATTAGTAATTGACATAATGAATAAGGATATATAAGAAAACGTACGCGATAAGGATGCCAACTCCACCGGCAACACCCATCATAATTCTCAAATTATGCCTCACGTCTCTGCACTGACTTGTCTCGGGAAGTTGCTCCCATCTGCCTCTCGAGTAACCACCGGTGTTCTCGTCGTAGATGTAACGACTTCCAGAGCAAAAGTCTGAGCTTGGCCAACCATCACTTAGGAGCCTGGGAGCGAAGATGAGAATCACAGTCGACATCGCAATGTCCATAACGGCAAGGATGATGACAGGAAGCTGGTAGAAGATTGCTGGCGTCGTGATAAGAAAGTTTACTCCCAGCTAAACGTGCTAAGTCAGAATGGTCTTCTAATTTAAAGAGAAAAGGTTGGGCGAGATCTTACAATTATTGCGAGGTCACGAAGTGAGTCTTCGGCAGACCATGAACTTTCGACTGATGACACTTGAATAAGAATATAGCTGCCAATGGCGAGACCAAATATGGATACGGAGAAGAAAGAGATCAAGATGGTCAAAAGCTTGAGTGGAAGCTTGAAGAAAGAAGTGGCTGGCGTGTATGGGCTCTCCTCAACCTCGAGAGAAACATCGGAACGATCGTTTGGATCGTCACGATACGAGGTTTCTTGTGTGATGGCCATTTTGGATGGAAATTGGGTATATTGTTTTGCTTGTTTAAAGGGGATGTAAAAGTTGAAGTATTTGAGAAAGGGCTGAAGATATAGGTTGACCATAGGGATTCCAGGCTCCAAGGCGCAGCATCATAACGTTTGGTTGTGTTGGTGTTTGACATACATTTATGCCTCGTTAAGAATCGCGCCCCGCCAATCACCACATCCCCGCCATAATTCGACGATCTTCGATGCTCAGCATAGAGGAAGGATTCTGGTCGCTGTCTATTGGATCATTGCCCCAGAGACTGAGACACCTAAGGCCAGTAACACAACAAACTGTAGTCAGGTTGAAAGTGGAGTTCTCTGAGGGCGCAGTACAAAGTACCATCAATTCTCCGACCACTTTCAGCCTCCGTGTTGAGTTTTGATCTACACATTTTCCACGGAGGCTTAAATGACAAAGCCAAAGCGAGGCTTTGTCTGGCCTAGTGATAAGAATATTTGATACCGTGAAAACAAATACATGGGGACGAAGAATGTTCCGGATTTGCGGAAACGTAACGAGGCGGAGCAAACTGATATATTACGATCAATTGAAGTAAAATATGTGCCTCATCGTGATTTTAAAATCTTGCAATCTCAACAGGCAAAAACTCTCCCCTAATAACGTATGAGCAACACAATTCTCGGAGAGAGCGAGAAGGAAATGCCACAGTGCTTTTTTCGACTCAGGAGGGGTCGGCCATCTAAAGACATCACTAGAAATCCTATGGTTTTGAAATGAGTAAATGAGTAGAAAATACACTTGTATCTATCTGCCTTTACCTCCCTAAAAACAAACAACGATTCCAAGTGATGTGAACCACGCTTCTCCCAAGGAACAGTTGACACCTTCTCTAGGGGCAGCTCCCTTTCGTCAATGGTATCACCAACACTTGTCTGCCACCACTATATTCCACTTTTTTTGCCTATCCATTCCCTCGCATGTATAATCACGTCAAAGTTTGGTGTTAAACCATCCAAAACACAGAAAAGGATCGAAGATCTGGGTCGCGGCGTCGTATAGTGTGTGGCAGTGGCCACGCCTTTGATGCCATGATTTGACGGGTTCATAGAAATGGATAGAACGGCATAGTTATACAGCCCCAGGGCTGGTGGCTAGTAAGTATGCTGTTCGCGGGGGTAGGTGTGGTCGTAGTGAGGAGGTCGAGATGCACATGGCTCGGGGTATATGCACTGTTGCTATATTGACACGGTGGGAAGGGTAGAGAACACTGGAATTGATAGGAAGCTGGGTTTACAAATCTTTCGTCAATTGGGGTGCTCCTTCCTTGATTTCACTTCGTCTCCTGACTCGGATCCGAGGTCGCTCCATCCCTCTCTGCTCGATCATAGCGGCACCGCAGACTCCTTCCCTCTTACGATTGCGACGAGCGATGCGACATAACAGGAGCGAGAATGGAGGTCGTTCGGCTGCCCATGTTTTATATGGAAGAGGCTAGGAGGACCCTGAAGGTTGCGATGAAGACTGATGGGGGATACGAGGCACACCACCCTCTCTCGAGCCTCTCAGCGCTAACCTACAGGGAACGAATTTTGTTTCTGCGGTACACCTTACCAGACAACCAGAAGTTTGTGAGAGGGACTCGTATTTTATTGTTAATTAACTGTTAGAAGCTTATCCCATCATTTTTTCTCGCCTCTTCTAAAGGTTGGATTGTAGTTTGTCAAGACTGCGCGGGAACAAAATAGGGCGTTTTTCGTCCTCGTAGAACACTCTTGTTAGGCAATAAATCCACGCCAACAAATGAAAAACAATCCAGGAGCTCGGATGTGATAGTTCGGCATATTGCAAATATACTCATATTTGTTGTATATTTTTGTGACCTTTCCGTGCTGACTTGTACTTACTGCTGCTTTTTGTCTACTTACTACAGAACTACGTACATGGCGAGTACACACAACCTCCTCATATTCAACTCACGACCTCAATTCTTGCGAGGCGCTACCACTCCCTCGATGGTTAGAAGTCTCCAAATTCCTTGAGGAATCTGAGCGTTGTAAATGCAGAGAGTATCCTCGATTATTCAACTCCGCATCGCTCTTCTCGAAGGCATTGGAGGCTGACATACCACGACCACGACTACCTGCAAAATAATCAGATTTGGGAGACTTACTAAAACATTCCTCAAGGGGCCCAAAAACATGCCTTCTGCGTCCGCATAGTTCTTGACTTACTCTCCACAGAGGAACATGTAGCTTTCCAACCAAAGAACGAGAAAGAGGACGAATGAAGGAAGGGATTCAAGGTTCAATCGGCGGTTCAAAAGTGCTTGGTAGGACCATTAGCATAGCTTATTTCGCTTCCACTCTGGCTACTAGAGAAGTTCTGAAGCTATATAGACGCTTGCTTCCAGACATTTACCAATAGTTCCGCAGCGTTTTCATTTTCCAGGATGTGAAGATATGTGATAAACATCAGACCTGTCCATATTCGCACTAGCATTTATATCCAACCTGGAGACATAGATTCTTAAGACATTATTTATAAGTGAGAAGTGTAATAAAGGGGGGTAATATTAGTGGTTTTAAAATTTCCTTTTTTTGCCGACTCCGCCCACTTCTACTTACTAAATCTACAACCTAACAACCACAGCTTTTAATTATTTCATTTTTTCAGTGTAATGATAAGTAAACATCTAATGTTATGTTCTATAAGCTGAATAACTCTCTAAGTTGCGGTCCACAAAAAACCAGGGGGTGGGTGGAGTCGGTAAAAAGAGGTCAAGAAATCGTCCCTTGAGATTAAAATGGAAATGAATTGCGACCAAATTGGGAAACTGGTATCTGTAATGAACAGCAGAGGTTAGGAAAGTCGAACAATTCCAAAAATGTAGGGATATGTACTGATCAGGCTGGGGCTCGATCCCAGAACCTTACTATTGTCCTCGGGTTGGCAAAAGAAGAGCAATGACCAAGCTGAGGCTCGATCTCAGGACCTTCTCGGAATATTGTTAACAATGTTAACGAGATGTGATAACCAACTACACCACCCGGCCATTTTGAGTTCTCTTTTTGTATGCAAGAGAATCGATTATTTGTGATCACCCTTGTTTCCAGTGTGTGGGTTTGGCTGGGCTAAATATAGCCGGAAAGTGGGGGTGGCTGAAGCCAAAGATCTTAGAGGGTGGCCACCTCGGAATGCTCCTAGCACGTAAATCCTATCAAAACCCACTATATATGGGTCTTTTTAAACCTCATACAGGGGATATTCGTACGTTCTATTGGTTACAATTAGAAAGGTGGCTCTTCTTCCAGTGATATAGCCCTCGCAAGGAGTATTCCGAGGTGGCTACCCTTTTTACATTGCTATACTTCAAATTTTTATCTAATATTTCCTTCTCACATCAAACTATGATATAGGTTGAATAACAATCCATATGCATCCTTGAGACTTGCTAGATTATGTCAAAGTTAAGATCAGCTCAAAGTTGCCCCAAATCTGCACGTCAGCTCATGAGTAACCCCTCCACATTTTGTTCTACTTCATACATACTCTTTTCGCGAATAGGGCCGGTATTCCAAGATGGTAATATGTCATCCATTACTTTCTTTCTCCCTGCCTTTAACACAGGAAATTATGTGATTACTTGCAGGTTCGGGACTTCCCGTTCATCGGTTACCTTCACCGAATGGGGTTTCTGGCCCAGAAGACTGAGAAGAAGTTCTAGCAAGAACATTTGTTGCACACATAACCTTCTGTGATGGCGAGTTTGAAGGAAAAGCTCTGAGGTATAAGTTCGTCAACTCCAAATTTGTTTCACCACAATCTTAGGACGTGAAAAGGCTCCTTCCTTGTTGTTGACATATCTTTGCAATGAAGTTCTATTTTCAAAAAGTACTACCATCAGGACTCATGCACGCAGCTCTAACCATATCGCATAGCTCTAACTATAGTCAAGCTAATACGCTATGTGTGGAATACTCCATCCCCGTCAATCCTATCTCCTCAAACTTAGTCCTCAGCAACTCTTCAAAATGGACAGATGATTTTGGTCTCTCTCAGTTCCGCGCCTATCGTGCTGGGCAGGATCCTAAACAACAACCACCAGTACCCTATCTTACAACCACGCAGCCATTCAATGCCTCATACACGATTGGGGCAACCTTTTGTCAGCCAAAATTCCAAAACTCAAGTACTGTTATTTTGGCAAGTCACGGTTTGGGATTCGATCGCCCGTGAGTTAAAACCACTCACGGATTCATCTTCTCTAACAAATATCTTAGGCACTGGAACATCCCTTATCAGCCCGAAAATTACAGCTTCTTGGAATTTGTTATTGCCCAAAGATATTCGGTGCTATTTTATGATCGACTTGGTGTCGGAGAGTCATCCAAAATTTCTGGCTATGTCAACCAGCTCTCCATTCAACAATCAACTTTATCTCAGCTTGTCACTCTTATCAAGTCAGGGAAATACACGGGCACAATCGGGGTTCCCAAGTCGACTGTTCTCATCGGACATTTTTTTGGTTCTACATTGACACACTCTTTTGCCAAGGCGGAACCCAATGCGGTAAATGCCATCATTCTAACTGGCTATTCTAACAATGCTACACTTATCAAGCCTCCTGTTTTAATATCTGCTTGGCAATTTAAGATTGCTAATTTAGTTCGGCAAGTGTGGTCAGATCTCGATGCTGGATATGTTACTTGGGTTGACCTTTATTCAAATGTCAATACGTAAGACAAACTCCTTGCTCACCGAAACCAACGACTCAAATTCTTCCAGATTCTTTAAAGCCCCAGGATACACTCACGGTGCTGCAACATTTGCTGAAAATAACAAACAACCCTTTGCCATAACCGAGCTACTCTCAGGATCACCCCCCGGAGTTGCGAACTTCACCGGTCCAGTACTAGTAATATCTGGATCTCATGATTTTATCTTTTGCAATGGGTTTGTCCAACTATGAACACTTATTTTCATTGCTAACATGGGACTATCCAGGTACTGCGACGGCGTTTTGGAACCAGCAGCCAAGATTGATTTCCCGATTTCCTCGTCTTTAAAGACTTATGTTCAACCCGACACTGGACATGGAATGAATTTCCATTCCAATGCTACTAGGTATTACAAAATTGTTACAGAGTTTCTTGCTAGCAATGGGTTCTGATGTAGGCTCTCGTGCTACAAAAGTTTGATAGAAATTCTCATCATTAGGCAAGGGATGGAAAACATGTAGTCTGGGTATAATAGCGAAAATAAACTACACAAGTCAAGCCACTTGCGAATCGTCGTCAGCACATTCCATCATGTCATTCCAAACACCCCTCCATGCCCTCGAGTCGATTCTTTCCATGTAAAGAAAACCTTCGAGTATCCACACCGCCTCTTCGAAGGTTTGAATTTGCATCTCTCTCGCAAGAGCAAACATTCTACTCCCCCACCAGTTCGTTCTAGTTTTCTTCTCATTGCACAGATTTGCCCCTAAGATCAGCATCCACATCAGAAGACCTGGGTTATCGCATACAATTGCATCCCAATCCAGAAGTAACAGAGCCGTTTTGAGTTCGGAGAGTAGAACCGTCATCCAACCAAAGTACGGCGGTGTTTTGTATAGCGTGGTATTAGAATATATCAACAGTGACAGACGAAGGCATTCATTAAATTGGTCCCCAATCCACTCGGTTGATACTGGAAGGCAAAGAAGAACGTGTTCAAGAGT
>LLCD01001547.1:0-10547 GCA_001414355.1 Hymenoscyphus salicellus
GGATTGAAAGACTAACGTTGTGTAGACAAACCAAGTCATGTCCGACCCCGGAGCTTCCGCTCTCTTCGCTGGAGCCGATGGTAGAAAACCTGTTGGTGGACATATCCTTGCGCATGCTAGTACTACGCGTTTACTGTTGCGAAAGGGAAGAGGTGAAGAGCGGGTGGCTAAGATTGTGGATTCTCCTGGTTTGTTCTCGTCCCGTTCCCTCCTAATGATGAAAATGTATGTATGCTAATAGGTTGGTCTGTAGATTGTCCGGAACGAGAGGCTACTTATATTATTACTACTGGTGGTATCAATGATCCTGAGAAGGCATGATTGGGTCTCATGAATTGTCGATGAACATTTATTTTGCTTGAGAATACTGAGGATGAGTGGTACGAAATGTATGGGATAATGACGATGGATGATCTTGCACGACTTCTTTTTGAGGGTCTTCTCTTTGCTTTGAATAGAGATATACATTACTGGTCTGGCGTCACTATGGGAACTGGATGGATGAAATGGATGGACGGATGGACGGATGGATTTGATACCCACTTTGTTTATAGCCTTATTGCTTGATTTTAACTTGCTACGATATGGGTCTGGATCTGGGATGCAAGCATACACAATGGAAAACAATATGATGCAATACAAATATGATGTGTTTATGGCCGAGGGTGTTGTTGTGTGAAAGAGTGAGCTAGTTGGTGATGTGGTTTAACTGATCTCTCGCATGAGACTCGAAAGCATCTAAGCCGTGGATACAAACGAGGGTTGCCTTGTGTTGTGGCTGTCGAACAGATCTATCTCTCTCCAGCGTGTCTATTCTCTTGAACTCGGTGTTTCATTGATGATGAGAGCCGTAGAGGCCCGAACGTAGTCAGAGAGGTCATTCGAATTTGGTTCAAAGCGAGGAGATTGGCCTGTCATAACCACTTGTTCAATAATTGGATCTAATTTTTAAGCGTCAGATTGAACTTCTTACTTGAAGATTTTGGGGCAATCTGAGGCGGGAAACAGGGCAGAAAGAGACTAAAATCTCGGAATTGAGACGAACGCACGAGGCAAGAGACAGCGATCGTAATTTTGCTTACTTAAATCGGACCCCAACTGCCGCGTGAGACACAATTCTAGGTCTTCAAAGGGTTGTTGATGAGATTCAGGTGGATCTTCTCCTCGTCCCCTTCTTGCCATGTTGTAGAAGAAAGTCCGAGCCTCAAGTTCGGCAAATGCCCTGTTTCTCTTGAAAGACCCGGGATCACTGGTAACGGAAGAGTAGACGCTGTTATTATCAAGAGCTTCTTCGTCCTCAGTGCCCTCATGGCTACCGTCTACGCTTTCTAAATACTCTCCATTGCTCTCCGAGGCGTTCGAATTGTACTGGTAGGGCTCTAACCCGCTGTGGAAAATGCGAGAAGCAGTCTGTAACAATCCAAAAGTCGCCATGGTTTTCTGATGCAGCAATTTGCACCTTTCCAGGAGTCTAATAGCTGCGCATAGACTGTCGGCAAGTGTACGTTGTACGAGCGATTAGGGAAGAGTTCGGCTCCCGCTGCGCCTTTCGATAATTCAGTATAAATAACATGGTAGGGGATAGAGCGCCTACGATATGATGCAGGGATATTTTCCAAGTTCAATTAAACTCATGGAATGTTCGTATCGATTGCGTGTACCATGTAGTTTCGTGCTGGGTGAGTGAGGGGTTGCAGCAAAAATGCGGGAGGTTGGAAAGAATCCCCCCTGTATAGCCCCAACCTATCAGTATATATCCGGCCACTCGAGGCTGAACTTGACCACAAAGAGCGTCTTGCAGATTGCGTGCCTTATTTGTAGGCTGATTTTAGCCACCCCCTCTTAAGTGAGATGAGATGATAAATCACAGAGTCAAAAAGCTTCACTATGCCGGATTATAGCGAGGAGCGCTTAGCTACCCAAGGTACCCACCCGATCTATGACGTTGCTCGAGAGTGCGATCGATTGTCCAAACGGAGTCCCCAAGAGTTGAAAGATCAACTTAGCGCGTCCATTTCCGCCAGCCAGCGACGATTTCAATCATGGGTGGCATATCTCGGTGTATTCGCGCTCGAGAGTGCGAGTTTAGATACTCGGTTAAAATTCGAGCCTGAAATTCGAGATCTCACAATGCTACTGCTTAATGTTCTGCAGACCGATTTACGCCGAGGCGAGCAATGCCAGTGGAAGGAAAGAAGGTCTGTTCAATCAGCCATTGATAATTAGATTTTCAGTTATAGAACTTGCTTCAAAAGGACGTCTCTCAAGAAAGAACACTCTTGCGGAGAGTGACCTTGTTACCAAGAGTAGCCTACCTACAGAAGAGATCCCATTGCCACTCTCAAAAGAAACGACAGACGCCCTATACGGTATTACCGGGTCTATTGATAGGCTGCATCGCCTTGCTGTCAGAATCAGAATCTCGTCGAAAGACGACGAAAGCCTGGAGGAGCGAGTCCGGAATTTTGCTAAACAGCTCCTACCTGACGGTTTCGAGAATGTAGCTTATCACATTCTGAAATATAAATTTCCCGACGCAGAAGAAGAACTTATCATGAAGTTGACTAAGAGTATCGTATTCCGCCGACATCGTCTGATGTACCAACGCCACCATTATAAAAAGTTGAGTTGTGACAGACAACACAGCTCTTCTCGGGCGATTCCGCTGCCAAATCCAAAGCCTGCAACAACCAAGAGCGAGACAAGAAAGCTACAAACCCCTCCAAAGACATCGATGAGAGAACTTGACGTAAAGACGAGGATCAAAAAGCCGAACGTGTCTCAGATACCAACCCCACGCTATTCAAAAAAGATCGATTTGACCAACATAGAGAGGAGACGGACCACAGACAGGCGCCAACTGTCAGGAGCGTTGGATCGTCATGGGTGGGAAAGATTGAATATCCAAAACCCCCAAAACCGGAAGGTACCTCATCTTATGCCGTATGTCAATTATGTTTCCAGGAAATTCAAATTAAAGACAATGAGGATCCCAAGTGGTGGGAGTATGTCGTACCTACAATCCACCACATCAAATTTCAAACTAACCCGCTTCCAGGATACATGTTGATAGAGACATGGATAACTATATTTGTATTTCCGATGACTGTCGCCAGTCACTCCACTATTTCAACACATTCCAGTCATGGTTACAGCACATGAATTCAGAGCATGAGTCGAACTGGCATCAGCTCGTGTACTCCAAGAACATTGAGTGGCGATGCACTCTCTCAGAAAAACACACTGGTGGGTTCTCCAATAAAAATTCCCTCGAGGGGCACCTCAGCTCATTGCACTCGGATGAGCTTGACTCGGCCGATATAGAATTGGTAGCAAGTAACAGCAAATTTCGTCAACCTAGAGATTCTGGCATATGCCTATTATGCAACGAGTCAATTGATAACTTAAGACCGGCGGTGCAGGATCAAGCGCCACCACAGATGATGAAAAGGGATCCGCCTACAAAGAACAGGGTGAGATTTGAGGAAGAAGAAAGAAGCGGAACGGGGCCAAATATTGAAGCCCCCAGCAACCATAATAAGAAGATGGCGAAACACATTGCTTTACACCTGAAAAGTATCTCGTTTCTGTCCCTCCGAGGATTAGATCCAGAGGAAGATGAGGAGCATAATGATTCCTTGGTGAAAAAAATGGCAGGAAGTGATCGTTCCACTTTGAACGGGTCACTGGCTTTTGAATATGTCAGTCAAGAGAATGTTACCAATATTTCGTATTCAGAAACATGGGGCTATATAGTAAGCCTACTTCCCCTGATTGTCAACTCAACAATAATGACTAACCTGTTGCGTCTGGAAAAGAATGAAGAGAAAGGAAAAGAAGAGGCTGCTCCGGATATCTTTGATATCTCGAATTTGGAGCGACAACATGCGGGAGAAGACGAAGTAAATCTTGACTCGAAAGCGCTGATGTTTCTCCAAGATCCTGAAGGACAGCCCGAATTTTACACTACGCTTTTACGCTTGCAATACCCCAAAATGTCCTCTGTCTTGGTGGAACGTTTTGGAAAATCATTAGTTTCCCGTCGCAACGAGATACGTCGTAGAGAGGCAATTTCATTGGCACTTTCCTTGTCAAGTGATACAAGGAAGACTGGGAGAATCCTGACAAGGAAATCTCGTCATTTTTCCTTCATCACAATTAAAGATTTTCCAAAACCACCGCGTCCACTGAGTTTTACCCAAGAATTTGGCAGGTGCCCGTATTGTTACGCAATAATACAAAATGTCTCTTGGAGGTAGGTGAATTGTTTCAATGTTTCTCCTCCATTTTTGCTAAAATCATACAGAGAACACGTAATCAAAGACATCGAGCCATTTATTTGTCTGTTTGAGGAATGTGAAAACCCGGACAGAAGCTACTCGACCATCAAAAGTTGGTCAAAACACATGAGTAGTCATGCTCAGCAGTGGCGCTGCCGTTGCGGACCAGAATATTCTACCTGCTCGTTTGGCACCGAGGAAGAGTTCCTCGCTCACCTCGGGGAAGTCCACACTGCAATAAGGTCATTATTTGGGGAGGATGAGTTGGCAAAGCTTGCGGAATGCATTATAACTCCCCGAGAGTCTCTCTTCGACTCGTGCCCGATATGTGATGAGTTCGCGCCGTCGTGGGACGAAACAGGTATCAATAGTCTAATGTGGCACATAGCTCAGCACCTAGTAAAGATCGCTGTAAATAACCTTCCACCTAGAGAGGATGACTCTGAGGTCAATTCAGTGTCTGTGTCAGGATCAAGTGGCTATTCGGAGGAAGATTCTGGGCTTGATTTCATACAAGAGGATGTTTTGGTTCTAGGGGATTCAGAGCCAGACTCTTTTGAGAACTGCAGACAGGATGAATGGGGCTTTGCCCTGGTACCAGGTCCCTGATAAGAGGAGCATATTACTGCTTTGCAACATCAAATGTATGATGTATGAATCACTGATCTGAAGATAACAGGGACTTGTGCTATTGAAAACCCAGAGCAAAAACGTATTTGGTACTTCCTATCAGACTGCTGTACACCTTTACACTCTATTTCTGTAACGGGACAATTGAGTGAGATCCAGCGAGCTTGACAAAGTAGAATGGAAATGAACATGATGTTATATAAAACCAAAAATCTATCCGAAATACATGCATCACAGTTTCCTCATTGATCTTGAATCCTGGTGGTTTGACCTACTTTTGCTCTAAACGTCGAATGAGGTGTTCAATTGAAGTCCCCCACCGTCCCCACGAACCCTAGAGCTTCGTGGACGGCCCTGGGGATGAGCGTGACCTATCAATGAAGCACGATCCGTCATTTAAGGACATCAGCCTTGTTCTACACCACTTGCTTTGACAGATAATACGAAAAGGGGTGATTCTCACTATATGTCCCAAGAATAATCAAAAGTGATTAAGCGATGATCTCGTAAGCTGCGTGAAGGAGCTGAAAGCAATGATAACATTATCTGAGAAATCTCAAACTGAACTTTTTATTCCTCAGACACGCAAAACTGTGCCTTGTATAACCCTTTGAATAATAGCAGCATAGGACTACTAATTTCTTCTGGATAGGTACTGGGAAAAACGAGATTGCCATAGATATCCACCAGGTATCTTCAAAATAAAATACGTAATTCGCCGTATGTTTGCAAAGAACAAACTCCGAATTTTAAGCGACTCCAGGGGTCTTCAGCACCTGCAGCGCTTCGGTCGCATCACACTTGAGATTGGCACGATGGGAAAATGAAATGCTCTTCTGCAACGATTCGAACAGGCCGAGGGGAATTGTATATGCATCGCAAAACCTGCATCGGTGACTTGAAAAGGATGAAGGGGCCATTTCTGCTGTAGGGATTAAATGAAGGGGGAGATCGGGAACTGCTGCACTGCGCATTCTCGTGATTCTTAGATGAATTGGTTGATTGATGCCTTCAGAGGCATTAACCCACATTCTCGATGAAACCCCAAGGTGTGGCCGCAGGAGAAAGTGTGATGGATAGGTGAATGGATCGGTGGGTAGTAGGTCTTCTTGTAGGTAGGTAGAGCTGCAAGAAGGTTCTGCCTATTTCACTGGGGTGACTTTTGGAGGCTTTTGAAACCCTTCTTGAAGCCTGCGAGCCCCCTATCATGAGATTCGGGCGAATCTGCACTGCGCAATTGGAGAATGAGGCTTTGAAAGAGACGGACCGTCCCAGCGAAGAGGCTGTGTCTCCAAGTCCACGCGGACCGGGTGAACATCATGAGGTTCTTCAACAGAATTGGCGTAGAAGAATGGAAGATGCACTGCGCCAATATCTCACTGCCTCTCATTTTTCCCGAGGTCCCCTTTGGGTCCTTTGGGGATTTGGGTGCTGACGTTGTTGAAGAATGTTTCCAATTTTAGCACCCGGTCACGTGCACGACCCTCCTCTTTTGGCCGTTCTTACCGCCCACTCTCCTCTTTCATTGGCGCCGCTGCAACGACATAAGCGCGAACGACGAGAACCAGTCAGCCTACATAAATATGCAGCCGATGCATGCTTGAAATAGTGCTGGGCCAGTATAGAAGCGCCAGCGCAGCGCGTACACCATCTTTTGCCAGTTGCCAGCACTGCTATGCGACACGGTAGCCGGGAGGCTTGGGTCGGCATCCATCTTTACGACGCCTCACAGGTCCCTCAAGAGGCTCCATGACACCCTTTCGGATCATTGTCCGGGGAACCATGACGCAGTTAACGTAGGAGCCACTGGTACACCACCAGAGTGAGCTTGTTGTCGCTATTGCCAGTGCTGATGGTTGCCTCTTTATTGGCGCTGCAAATAGCCACAGGTCTGGTAATAGGTTCGGCGCCAACCTCCCCTCTACCACTGCTTACCGAGACCCTTGCCTCCCCTGCTATCTTCGACCTAGATCTATCCCACTTGTACCCTACCCCATATCGCGGGGTCTGCATTCGAAACTTTTCTTCTCCTTGTTAACGCTGCGTTTCCCATTTTTCGGCCCCTTCCTTCGTTTACTCATTTCTCTCTTGTCACTTGCTTTCCATCTCCTTACTGTCTGCATCTCCTTTGTATTCCTATTCTCATTCCCATAGCAACTAAAATTTCCTTTCCGTCTTGGGGCGTAGAATGGGTCACCGAATACTGAAGATTTCCTTTTGTCTCTGTTAATGATGTTTGAGACGCTGGTCGCCTCCACTATAATATATACCCCAAGGTCAGCACTTTCCTTCACCTTCCTTTCCCTTTTCGTCATCACAGCCCCATTGTATTGTATACTTCATCGGAAATGAAATCAAGATCAAGGAGGAGGTCAAGAGAATGATGAAACACTGCTTGGACTTGGGATCTTCGGCGCATAGAATTACTTCAATGCTCCCTTCATTGTACTACCTACCGCCGCTTACACGTTTGGCCTTTGGTGTGTTATGCTAACATCTCTTCTCTGGCAGTTCCTATGAGGATGGCACGATGCTGGCCAAGTTTAATCCTCTTGACATCTACATTCATAACACTTGTCAATGGAGTAACCTCCTTGCCGTCAGAGGTTACGAGCCTCGTCCCTCAATGTGCTCAGCCATGCCTTTCAAGTTTTATAGACGCGAATTTTCCTTCCAGTACCTGTGGTTCAACGCCAACACTAGACTGTCTCTGTTCTCATAACAGTGCTTCGGAATATACGATTGGAGAAGGGAGTGTGCAATGTATAGTGGGAGCACAGAAGTTGGGATTGTGTAGTGACGAAGATGCCACAGGTAAGTAACTACCTCGGCCTCATCTACAGTATGCTTACAGGTTTTGTAGAATCAATTGTGTTTGCTGCAATTGGAATGTGCAGTGGACAGACCAATGCCTTGCCAAACACACATACAGTCATTTACGCAACACTCGAATTACAGTCTAGCTCGGTCCGATTTAGTCAATCCACCACATTGGCTTCAACAAGTGCGTCGGCAACACCAAGTTCCACCTTCGTTACTTCGGCTCGACCAACTTCCACTGCGGCGCCCTCAACTCCTAGTTTTATGAGTTCAGCATCTTCATCTGTTGCTTCGCCGCCTACCAGCACCCAGACAGCTGTAAGACAGACTCAGCCACCCTCCCCAGTGAGCGAGACAAACTTGACGAAGTCTCAAATTGTTGGAATCACAGTGGCTGCTATTGGCGGTGGAGCTCTCATGCTTGGTATCATTATCATAATTGCATGTGTTAAGAGAAGACAGGCAAGAAGAAACCGGGATAGCGATGAACTTCCATTTCAAATCCATCCGACAAAGTACCCACAGTCGATAAAATCCCGAAATTCTACTCGGAGAATGCCAGCCTTTGGACCTGGCGGAACATCAAATGGGCTGGCTCAAAAGGTTGCCCCGCCGGTTCCTCCTCGTCTCGATACGATGAGCCCGAACATGTTCTCTCGATCAAGCATTCAACCAGATCAGGTAATTGGTCTTGCTATCTCCCCAGAAAGCAAGGTACCACAAGCTCGATCAGAATCAAAACTTCTACCTCCAAAGCCAGTTCTGAAGTTACAAATGCCTCCAAAGGGTGCAGGAGCTTTTGCAAAATCCGCACCAAAGCCAATGACGTTTAACCGATCAAGCACAGCTACCCAGTTTGAAGAAGATTATCAGAGCGCTGGCTGGAAACCTCAAGTACCAACACTCAAAGGCGCAGGACTCACGTACCCCAAACCAGCTCAGAAGCCATCTTTGAGCAGAGAGAGCACAGCAACTCAATTTGAAGATGTCGAGGACAACGTTCGCAGGTCACAGATCGCCAATGCAAGAGGTGTATCTTATATTCAGCCTGCGTTGAAATCTTCAGATGTACTTCGTGGAAGCACGACTACACAATTTGAGGAGGATGATGCTGGAAACTCGAGAATGAACAAGACAAGAAAGAGCACGGCTACTCAATTTGAAGAGGATGAGGAGGCTACATCTGCTTCAAGTCAGCCAAAAAACAATTGGAGTCGCAGATCTGCTGTTGAAGAGGACATGGATACAGCAATTGATATGTGGGAGAAGTTCAGTCCTATCAATACTTCAGGTCCTCCAGCATTTTACTTTACAGCAGCTGATGTTCAACGGGCACAAAGTTCGAATGCATCATCAAGGAGTTCAAACGGCCAATCACTTCAAGCAAAGCCTGTTCCCATTGGTCGAGGAATTGGAAGCTTCTCACAGCCACGTCGACCAAATGAATATCCTCCACGAGCGAAACCAGACAATCTAGGGCTTGATGCATTTCCAAGACCACCAACTTCAACATTACCAATTTCTCTTCAAATCCCAATTCCAGCCGGAACATCTCGACCTGTCACTGCCACTTCTTCAGTCTACACCACTCGCACTTCTTCGTTACAAGCTAGTCCTACAAGACGAAGCAACCCTCCAACGGGGTCACTTCCTCAAATCCCCCAAGCTTATAAGCAAGTCGGGCCATACGATGGACCAAAAACTGGCAACTCAAGCTCATCGTACGAAAGCGATAGCTCCCGCCTGTCTCCAGGTGGACCACGAACAGCCGAGTTGTCACCAGTCGTAGAGTCTCCAGCCAGTGGTAAAAGTCCAGTTTCCTACCCAAAGATCCCAAAACCAGGTCGTCTTTCCGAGGAAGTAATCAGAACGGTCCCGCCACCACCACAACCAAACTTCAACGTTTCTTCCGAGAAGCCTTGGAGAGCAGCTGAACTCGCTGCGCAAAGGGAACGTCAACTCCGTCGAAGCAGCTCCCTCACCGGTCCACCTCAAGGAATCGAGATCAACATCCAACCAAAAGCGCCCCACATAACGACGAACTACACACCCCAGTCCCCAAATTGGGACACCTACACTCCTTCCCCACTATCTCCTTCCGGTCCTTCATTCTCTTCCTCCAACCTCCCATTTGCTCGTCAAAACCAACCTCAAATCCCTCTCCCTGCAAAACAACAACAGCAATACGCAAAACAATTCCAAACTTCTCTCGGACTTTCTCAGAAACCAGGATATGCCACAATCCCCTCTCCTAATTCCTACAACCGTCCACCACGATCTTCACCCGGTCCAACTCCAACCCCACCAATGAGCATCCCCCGTCCATCCTCGGGTCTCTCCCATATCTCAGAAGCCTCCATGGACGTCCCCTCCCTCCTCCCATCCCGCACCTCCACCACATCGAAATCCTCCCAAACCTCCTCCCTCCTTGCACGTCGTCGCGGGCTAGAAAAGGGACCCATCACCCTCTCCGACTCCCCAGATCCAAAGAAGAAATGGAGAGTTCTAAAGGGAGAAGATGTCAACGCAGCCAAGAGTCCACAATGGAGACCAATGCTAGGACAAAACGGAATGTTGAGTCCGCAATCGGCACAGTTTGGAACACAGACACAGACACAGTATGCGAATGCGAGAATGGAACCGGTTGAACTACCGGGCACACCGGGATGGGTTATGATATGCTGCGCGAACAACAACAGCGATCACACTGCATCCGCGAGTGGCGGGAGATCAGAATCGTTATCAGAGTAGTGAGCACAGCATATGTAGCAGTAGTAGTTCGTTTCTTACACAACACCACTATTTGCATCAAAATAT
>LLCD01001548.1:0-10547 GCA_001414355.1 Hymenoscyphus salicellus
TACCTGCCGATTGATATTGCTATGAGTATTCAATTCCTTGCATCTTCTTAGTGCTGCCCGTTCCTCCCGTATTTCTTGTTCTGCTGCCTCCCGTCGTCTCTCGTTTTCCTCTTTGGTAAAACGCGGATTGTCAGACCAGAAAAGTGGACTTGGGCTTCTGTCCATGTCTAATTCACTGCGGCTTCTTTGGTATGGCGAGCGAGTTCGGTATCTTTTCTCACCATGACGTTCGAAGCGTGGTGATGTACTTCGTGTTCGTCTATGGAAAGTGTTGGGACTGCCTCGTGTCTCGTGTAGCTCTCGAAGTTCAGCTGGTGAATAATGTGGAAGGGGAGCCAGGTGTATCTCTTCTCGCTGGGTATGATATATTCTCCCCTCGCGTCTACCGGAGCGTGGTGAATTGCTTCGTCTATGGAAAGTATTGTGTTGACGGCCACGAGATATTCTTCCCTCGCTTCTATCGGAGCGTGGTGAGCTGCTTCTTGTTCGCGAAGAGGGTGTGCTCGCTGGACGGCGTCAGAGCAACTCGCGTTCTGGGGCTTCGGCTTTTATCATCGACAAGGCAATGATCTCTCTGTCTTCGGCCGTTTCGACTGGCCCTTGGACTTCCTTCGTCATTGCTGGCGCGAGTATTCTCTCGTAAACAATCTGGCTTGATTCACGGCGGCGAGGTTCTTCTGGCTGAATGAAGACTTGCGAGGGAGGATTTACGCTCCGATAAACATAGGGACTCTGGTTAACATGTGGAGCCTGGTAAAGAGAGAAACTTTCGGGAGCGATGGGACGAGTTGGTCTCGGCTCAACAATGAAGTCACTTCCACGCTCTGTGAAAAAGAATCGAAGATCTTCGTCTTCAGAATTCATAGGCTGGGAAAAGCTACTTGCTCCTTCGCAAGTGTAAAGTGATTGAGATTGAAATTCCTCCAAAGAGTGAGGTTGTTGTGATTGTTGGATGTCAGTCCTAGTGATCCGGGAGCACCCCCTATATCTTCCCTGGGGATATGACCGTGATATGTTGTTAAAAGTCTGAAGACATCAAGAAGAAATCCTCTGTGTCCCGTCGTAGAAAGTTTTTATACCTTTATTTCCATCCACCATCCGTACCATAGTTGAGCATTTTGTGTTCCCGGCGGGTAATAATTTTTGAAGATACGCCTCTTACACCCCAGGTGCGTGTCCATTGTTTTAGCCAGGTTGATGCTTCCGAGAAAAGTTTTGTAGTACTATTCTCCTTGTCGCGCTGGTATAAAAAGTTGTCACATAAGAGTTTATCCCACCGCTGAACCCAAATAATTTTGCCAAAACAGTCAACATTTACCTTTGCTAACCTTCGGTGACGCTGTGGATTTATTCGCGACTTGCCCTCGTTTCTGAGTTTCAGATCAAGTGCAATGAGATTCGAAGCTTGTTTTGCTCGTTGGGTCGCGTTACCGTGTTCTTTGCCAATCCCGACGGAGTCGCGAATCGAAGTAGCAGTTTCAAAAGGCTTTCGTTGGTGGTGGAAGATACCATGTATCAAGACATCCTTGGCCTTCAATATATCTCAGGGTCAATTTCATGGCCGGTGTTCATTCGAGATTTGCCATATGATCGCCTACTATCTTCTCATTGATTCATTGTTGCGACCTAGTAGAGGGAGATCGAATGTCTCAGACCCGCATTGCACCACCACTTTCTTAACAAGCATGGTTTCCTGAATAATCCACAACCGACTCCAGTAAGTATTACTTACAATCGAAACAACATCATAGAAGCTGAATATCTTCATCTGAGTGTTTCGCTTTTCGACAAACGGAACCAACGAGTGCAAGAAATCCGACAACCCTCCATTCTTCTCAGCAGACTGGCTATTTAGTGTTTGTATAAAAGAGATACCACTCTTTCTGGGGTACTTTTCATCCGGCAGTGGTGATTCAGGTGCATAATGATCGATCCATATACAACCACGTGTTGCGCATCTGTGTAAGTGCGGCCCATGAGGCGAGATCTGTTGTTGTTTCTCCAAAATGTCGTCCTGTTGATTAATACAAATAGCGTCGATCCAGGAATAGCGAGGTGTGAGCATGCGGCGCAGTTCCAAAAGAGCGCGATGGAGGTTACGCCCGACTCTAAAAGATATGCCGTTTATCGTGATGCATTCTTCGTGTCCACTCTTCCCCCATTCGTACGACAAAGCTTCGTAAATAGGACCGCTATCAAGGTTGACAACGGATAGTTCACATTGAATCTTCTAGGTAAGGCGATGACCTCGCGGCAACAGCTTAAGAAGCTTTATTTGATTTCCCTGTTTGGCTAGTGGAAAATCTTGATAGAGGGAGTAGGATTCCGATGTTTTTGGTGCGCGCGGAGCGCACAATTCTTTCCCCTCAGCTGGCGTGAAACTTTCGAAACTATCAACACGCTCACTACTTGGGTCTTTGTAGATGATCGAGGCGCTTTGGCTGGGCATCTTGGGGCGCTTCCATGATATATATGGTTGGTTGCCGTGTTGGCTGTCGTACATCTGGGTATTGATCGCGACATGTATATTCGAAGACAGAAGTGTGAGAATTCTTGTGTAAAATTCAGGAAAAAGTGAGATAATGGTATCACAAAGAAGTTAGAACTTTTGCGTACTCCCTCGGACAGAGCCTTGGCATCACGGGAGGAATATTTAGTGGAGGAACAACTCAAGGTAAGGTTATCAAAGAAGTAAATCAAATAGACGAGGTAACGTAGAATCATGACGAAAATAAGCAACTCAATTATTCTCCTAAGGCTTGTTATGAGATTCGAACTTCTTACCAGGTAGTTCAGTGTACTACGAGCGAATTTTATAGGGAAGCATTACAGAAAATATCATAATCGACAGTAGTAAAAATACTCAGATGTTTATAATAAAGATTCGCGATCAAGGACTTCGTCCTCCACCTATCTGCCGTCCTCAATATGTTCCTGCATCTCGAGCCGACTCAACCATTCAAGCGTGCTGCATACGGTGCATACGAATACAAATTTACCAACCAACCGGGTAAAATGGGAAATCCAAAAGCCAACCCTTCCCCCGGTCGGTAACCGATTTACATTGGTTCCAGATTTTGAGGCTGCTTACTTCTTTACCCCGCATGCATGTATCGATTCGCACATAAGTGGGTTCCTTACAGCCAGAGTAGAAAATTTATGGGATAGTGGAAAATAGATGGTGGTTTTATTGATCTTACGTTTTTTTCATCTCTTCTCTTCTTTGCGCGGACTTATATTCCCCTACTTCCCCTCTTGACTTGGGATTTCGGGGTCGCGTTTTGGGCAGTGTTTCCTTCCCTCAGTTCCTCAAAATGAAGTTCCTCTCCTTGATCCTTGTTCTCTCCTCATTCCTCTTCTCACAAACAACTTCATCTCTCCTCCCCTTCGAAGAAATCCAATTACAACCCCAAAATCTCGTCGGACTAAGTGCAGAAGATTCAGCACTTCTTTCATTTGGAGATTCAACATCTGCCACACAACCAAAGCTTGGTGGCAGAGCAAAAGATTGCAAAGTCTTCCCCGGAGATGCGGAATGGCCTTCTGATATTGCGTGGGATGCTCTGAATAAAACACTCGGAGGTATTCTCATAAAAACTGTTCCGATTGCTGCACCTTGTTACAATGGACCTTACTATGTTCGTATCTCCCTCGAAAATTCATATCGTGGGAGGAAGATCTCTTGTGACTGATCGAGAGGTTGTTAGGATAAAGCAAAATGCGATTTCGTGACACAGAATTGGTTTGTTTCCAGCATGCAGTGAGTTTTTCACCCATCTCTTCTTCTCAATACCCCTCGCTAACAAATTTCAAGCCTAGCAGACCCCCCCTCAATGCTCTCAAACCTCTACCAAGGAAACACCTGTCTCCCAACCGCCTCTCCAAACAATACCTGCACCCTCGGCGGCTACCCCACCTACGTAATAAACGCAACAACAGCAAAACACGTCCAACTAGGAGTAAATTTCGCCCGCACAACAGGAATTCGACTGATCGTCAAGAACACAGGTCATGATTTCTCCGGAAAATCTGGTGGAGCGGGTTCCCTTAGTATTTGGACGCATTATTTCAATTCCATTGAGTATATCCCGAAGTTTACAGATGATGTGATGCCATATGCCGGTCCGGCTTTTAGGGGAGGAAGTGGTGTTATTGCGAGGGATTTGTATAATGCTGCTGATGCGAAGGGGTTAGCTGTTGTTGGAGGAGAGGGACAGGATGTTGGGGTTTTGGGAGGTTATATACAAGGTGGTGAGTCGTCTTTTTCCTTAACTCGTCGTTTTGGGAGTAAAGGATGCTCTAGTTCCCCGACAACTTTAGATTGTTTCTCAAAGGAGTTAAACTAACCCCCCCAATCCTGGAATTAGGTGGCCATTCCCCTCTTTCTTCCATCTACGGCGTTGCCTCAGATCAAGTTCTGGAGATGAAAATCGTAACCGCAGAAGGGAAATTCGTTACAGCATCCAGTACCGAGAACACCGACCTCTTCTGGGCTCTACGAGGAGGAGGAGGTTCGACCTGGGGTGTCGTCACCTCGGTGACTGTTCGTGCTCATCCCTCTACACCCCTAACCAGTGTCCGATTTGCTTTCACAGCTCCAACAACCCCCCAATTCCTCGCCGGCGTAAAAGCCTACTGGTCCCGCTTCATACCCTACGCAGACGCCGGAACCTACTCCTACTTCTTCATCTTCCCCGGCCCTGTCCCAACCTTCATAATGCTCGGCTTCGTCGCTCCAAACAAGACGTCCGCCGAAACCACCGCCTTGCTAAAACCATGGTTCGATGACTTAGCAGCGCAAAATATCACCTGGCTGCAAGAACCGAATGTGAAAACGTACTCTTCTATAGGACCAGGGTTGATAGATACCTTCCCCACTGAACCGTTGCAAGCAGATGGTGTCATAGGATCGAGACTTTTTCCGCGTTCGGCGTGGGAAGTCAAAGATTCGGTGACGTACAATAATACCTGGGCAGCTTGGTCGGCATCTGTTAATGTTGGAGTTTTAATATCGTTTAACATCCGCGCACCAAATGTCTACAACCTCTCAACATCCGTATCCCCAGCTTGGCGAGAGACAGTCCTTCACACCATCCAAGGATCCGCTCAATGGTTACCAGGAAGCGAGGAAGCCGCGAAAGCGGATTTGGCGAAGAGGATGAAAGTGTGGAGTGATGCGACGCCCGGCGCAGGAGCTTATTTAGGAGAATCGGATCCAATGGAAGTTAAATTCCAAGAAAGCTTCTGGGGGAAGAATTATGAGAGATTGTTGGAGATTAAGAAGAGTATTGATCCCCAGGATGTGTTTTGGGCGTTGGAGGCGGTTGGGAGTGAGGGGTGGGCTGTTAGGACAAAGGCGGTTATTCCGGATGAGAATGGGAGGTTGTGTAAGGTTTAAGTAGGTGTGAGCGTTTAGATATGAGTCGGTCGACTTGGAGACTTTTGAGAAACGAATTGAGAGTTGGGATAATGAAAGGTGGAAGAAGACCAGAGAAGTACTCTTTGTGTCCGCTGACTAGGGTTTGCAAACCCCCCATTTTATTACCCCTAGCGCATCTTATTCTTGATTTACTCAACCTGGAGTGGCAACCCCTAAAGCAGTCAACTTGTCTTCAAGAGTTTTATAATTTGCGAGACTTAAATATACCAAAACCTCCATTCAGCCAAATGGCAAGAGAAATTCAAGCGAGAGGATGAGACACAAACATACACAGACAAAAAAAAACATGCCAAAACATTCAAGAGAGAAGAAAAGAAGGGGTATTATATTCGTCTTCACACTCAGAAAGATTTTTCAATCGAAATTTTTGCATCCCCATCCCAAAAGACCCCTAGAAAAAAACATACTTCTAAAAATCCCAACCCCCCATAAGCCCACCACGCAATACAATGCAAGAAAAAAATCAAAGCAAATCGAAATCGAAATCAACGCCGCGGACTGGTATAGAAGGCAAACCAAGAGCCTCCCAACATATATGCCAATTGTATTTTTTCGCTCACGTAACTTTTTCGAAATCCCCTATCGTGTGTGTTGTGATGAAAAGAAGAACCTGCGAGGAACTGTGAACCCAGAAGATTCCAGGAGAAGAGCCCACAAGAAATATGAAGAACAATGCCGTGATGCGTTTTTTGTTGCCCCAATGAAATGAGAAAAGTTCTCCAGTGCTGTCGTTTCCATTCGTATTGCCATTGCCCTGCTTCGCGATCGAAGTGAAGCAAGTAACTCACTTCCAAATATCCAACCATGCAGATTTGATCCCGAAATAGCATGTCCTCAAAATCCCCCAACCCCTAAGCCAGCCATCTCTCCTCTCTTCGCGCAGGCGTTGCCTCTCCCCCTACCCCACCCCCCATAACCAACCCCTCATCATCATCACTTCCCTCATCCTCATCCTCCTGCTGAGAACCGCCTACCAACTCCCCATGTTCACCCTCATCATCATTCATCCACGTCAACCCATTCGCCGCCTCCTCCACCATGAAAACCTCCCTAGCATACTCCTCCAAGCCCCTCGGTCCTTCCCAAAGTCTCAATGCCGCCTCAGGACACTGTTCCTCCAGCTCTCTCGTCCCAAAATATGGAGGTTGCCTAGCCCCATCCTCGCGTCCGAGTTCGTACATATCCTCCAATGCCTTTAATTGCTCGCGATAGCCATTAGGGATTTTTACTTTAACTTCGATTTTGGTTCTCCTTCTGTAGCGCACGTGTCGTCCTACGCCGCGGGAGAAGGCGGAACACGCTTCAGTGGGCGAGAGCATCTCATAAGCTAATGGGATTTCCTTGCCTCCCCATTTCGAGACGCCATCTTTGAAGATTTGGAGAACGGCGGGGCCGACGTCGTGTTCAGCGTCTAGCCATGGAAGCTTGACATGGGGATGGAAAGGAGCTTGCCAGATGAACGAGCCATCATTTTGAAGTTCCATGCAGAAAAGTGGGTAAGGGAGGGAGGTGAAATTATTGTTGTAGATTCCGGTGGAGAGGTGTGTGGTTTTCGATGATAAGGAAGGGAGAGATTTGATGTAAGAAGATGTTGTGGCTTTGGAGCTCCATAAAGGCAATGATGGCCAAGGTTCCTTTATTGAAGGCGGCGTGAGTTTTGAGTGATCTGGCATTGAGGAGTAGATGTAATGTTGAATATTTGCTTTTTCAGCTGCGTCTGCGAGGGCCTTTCCTATGGCCACTTCGTCACCCCAGAATGTGGTGTTGATAAATGCTAGTTCTGCTCCTCGAAAAACATCGGCGATGAGTTCATGATTTACTCCTGTATTTCCGTGACCTGTACCTGCTGATGGACCATCAGAAGATGGTTTTCTGGTGTACAAATCTCCGACTAAGACGGTCACATTTGGAAGTGCTGATATCTCAGAAGCGACGATTCCATCAAGATTCCTTAATTGCGCTCGTACTTTAAATCCCACAGCCGCAGCTACGCGGATAAATGAGGCTGCTTGCCGGCCAGAAGAATTGACCACAGCAATTGTTTTACTTGGAGATGGCATGGGTCTTTTTGCTGGTCTAGACTCGTAATAAGAAGGGACGTGCTGCTGCTGTACCGGATGATACTGAAGATTCTGAAGAAATGAATCACTTTCTGAATCTGGGTATGAAGTGCAAGGCCTATGCTTTAATTTTCGAGGTGATGGTTCATGAAATGACGCTTGTGATGGTGCCGGTACACGAGGTCTGATGGCAAGAGCAGACCGAGTGGTTGCTGATGGCATGGATGTGTTGGTTTTGTGTGATGTAACTGGAAATTTTCCGGCGTCGTGATGTTCTGATCTCGACACTGCTTTCTCCCTTGCCTGGATTTCTCTTAAATTTCTTCCCCTCTACCCTCCGAACACTCCTCCCTTGCTGTCTCACGCCAGGTCAAAGTTGGTGTACAAAATCTGAGTCGATGGAAAGTTGTGTGGGAAGAAAGCCCGGTTCCGTAGTGCGGAGATAGCTCCTTAGCTATAACTTTTCGTTACCGCCTGTTTGAGACCAAACGGGTAACGTTGCCGATCGTAAAAGCAAAAGATCTCGGAAATAAATCCAGGAATGACTCCAAACGAGTTTTCGTTGCCAACTTCCTGATTCTGCTTCGTCTTGATAAAGAAATTGATTTGCAGCAAATAGGCACGTCGGAAAGCCACCCAGCGTCGTATTTCGATGGACCCGAAACAAAAGCTTATCTACACTCTCAGTGAGTTTTCGTGTTTCTATACGGAATTTTGAGGAATGATGATTTGGATTCCACGTGAATTGATGTTGTCCACGAATCGGATTGTTCTGGGAAAATGGGCCGAAAATGGACTGAGGGGGTCTAGGATTGAAGGGTGGTGCAGGCGGTGAGCAATGTGCCGAGTCCAGAATTGGTGAAAATCAGGAACTTTTTCGTTTACGGACAAAGGGACGATCGACAAATGGCAAAATCGCAACTCGACGATTTTCGAGATTTGTATATCGAGAATTTGGAAGGAAAAGAGGAGAGGTGTAAAAGTTCGCAGTGTTTTCCGGAACGCTCGCTGGTTGGTCTGTGTCCTTGTGCGAGCCAAATCCGGTGTGGAATGACGTGAGGAGGGCTGTTAGGTAACAGAGACGACTCGTTACGAACCTTTGAAGTTTCGGTTAGGTGCAGGTGTGGTCTGAGGAAGATGATGCAGCTGGGATATGAAGTCTTTCTGAGATGTTACCAATGAATTTGATGCTAGTCAGGATTCAAGAAAAAAGTGCCGACGACCAGGCAAAGATATGTAAAGAGAAAGGCGGGACCTGTGGGAATATGGGGATTATGAGAAGTGAGTGACGCGATATTGTTATAAAAAGGCGAGGGCTAGCCGGGCAGCCACCCGGGCATCAATGTCTGAAGTGTGAAGAGGGGGAGGGGGGCCAGGTTTCCCAAGTTGACTCGAACCACGTGTGGTGGTGATGCAGAGATAGGAAGAGTACTGTCGAGAGGAGACTTTTGGCCAGAGGCGAAAGCTCATTGGAGGCTGGATGGGAAGCGAAATAACGTCTACTTGGGGCTACTACGCTTCGTATTCACCCTCCTGGAACTGAGCCTATTAGCAGGTCCTGCCGGGGCACAAGCACCTTGATGGACGTCGTATATCAAGATTTATCAGATGGTATCGCCTGGAGATAGTGTGGCACGTAGCCAAGCAACAACCTCAAATGGCCTCGGTCAAGCAAGCTCAAGCTCAACGGACAGCTGTTCCGGTGCAGGCTTGCTTGCACATTGCAGATAGGTATCCGTAATGAGCGAAGAAAAAATGGTCTGCGGAACTAATTAGCAATTATCAGTGGAGTTGCTCGCAATACCGATTTGCGGAGGAAGCTAGAAGGTGCAAAGGGCAGTAGACAGTCTTGGTCATAGTCACCGGTGGGGCGCATTTGGTAAGAGCAGGTGAGTCCTGGGATAGCTACACGCTAGGAGCTTTTTCTAGCTACTGCTGGCTAGAGAAATATTTGTTGCGTTGGGGTTGATGGGATTTGTTTGTGGTGGTGTGCTACGCTCGTTATCTTGCCCTGATTCATGGTCGCTTGGGGAAGGGACGTATAGCGAGCGGATAGATAGAGGGGAGGGAGATTGTAGATTGGCAGGTTGCAGAGACAGAGGGGGCGCGTAATATCCAGATGAGATCCATGCCCCCTCCTTCTGAGGTCCCATTCCCTCCCTCATGCATACGAAGTTTAAATTGTGGTTTTACAGGATCCCTCATGACCAGCTGCCCCTCGTCTTCCATGTTCTAGCGGCCAGCTAGCTCATCGTCAGATGGAGCCCATTGCCGTGGGTCGAGCCAAAGAAGGGCTGTCTTTGGGGCGACGGTGGAGTTGTGAGAGCATCATGCCGGCCAGCCCTGCGTCGGGTAGAAGATTGTGGAGTGCGTGTCGACTCCGTGTCCATGGCTTTTGCATCGTGGACCTCTCACCCAAGACGATTCGTAAGAAGAGGAAGCCATTGTGTAAGGGAAACGAGGAGTTAGGCAATGGAAGCTGGGTCCGGATGAAATCTCTGCGGCACCAAAGATTTCATGAGCAGGAATCGTGGCTTCCTCAGGAACCTCTCTCGCCTCTTCCCCTTCCCCCTTCTACCCCCGTAGGCATGAAGCAGCTAGGAGGGAAGGAAGGTAGAGTATTGACGGGAGCGGGCGCCAGTGAGAGGATGCTTTTGCCTGACATGTGTTGTTTCTTGCGTCCCCCTCCAGGTTCTCTCTCAAGCTATTTCGGATGATTTTCTTAGGGGCATCGAGCATCAAACTCTGATTGATTGTTTGCTCGGCTCGGCCTTCTTGGGAATCAGCACGGTCTTTTCCCTTATCTTTGCGAGTAAGTACGTAGTACTCTGTAGACCACGCTTAGCCTTATCAATTGCGGCTCATTGGCGTTCAGCTTTTGTTAAATGTGTCGGCACCATCGGACGACGCACGAAGACGAATACTATTGAGAACGCGACGTAAATGCCTATCAATATGCCACTGATAACTTTACAGACCATGTAGAGCACATACACAACGCAAGTTCTCTGTGCACAAGTTTATATTCAATTCCGACCTATTTCTAT
>LLCD01001549.1:0-10543 GCA_001414355.1 Hymenoscyphus salicellus
GAAACCCCCCCCCCCCCCCAAAGCTCGCATCACACAAGCTGCGAGGTCCTAAGGTCTCACCCAAACAACAAAGAGGAATTTTCAATCACGAAATGCCAAATTACCCTCAAGCTAGTCAACCCATGGCCGAAATCAAGAACGATTTATCATCATAACATACCGGAAATTTCGAAAGAAGCCTTGAGATAAAGACGTGGAATAACAAGGAGATTTCCGAGGAAAACAACTCCACAACTCACCATGTGTCAACATATCTCCCCACCCCACGTATTGAAACCCATACCCCAAAATTAATTTAAAAAGATACGAGACTTGAACAATACAACGGAGAATATCACAGCAACTCCGAATGAAAATGACAATCAAATAATCAAAAGGTCCACATTAAACGATCTAAATAAATAAATCCTTCTCCCTCGAAAATAAACTAGTTACAAAGAACACCATACCATTAAATGGGGGACAGTCCCAAAAAAACAAGAACTTTTGAACTCCTTACGGTATATCATCCATATATCCTGTTCAAAAAATCATCTTACAATCCGCCAGATGAGGAAAAAGATAAAGCATACAGATGATGCTTGCTATGCCGTGCTTGCTAATAATGACGAGTGAAAAAGATTGAAAGGTGGGCGAGTAGAGTCTCGCGACATTAGTAGGTTGTTAATATCAAAACGCAGGAAAGAAATGAAATTTAGTGGGCAAGGCTAGGCTTAATGGATGCCAAAATTCCATTGAATGATTTATCGCAATATTCTTAAATCAACGCTAAAGTTTTGATGAGCCTTTCCTAGGCTAACAAATAGTCGTCAGGTCGGTGAGGTAGACTGTATGTTTCGCGCCCAATCTCGTTGCTGAAGATTGCCCAGAAATACCACCAGCACCGCACAATACGCAGCTGTAGCTGCAAATATTTCTTGTCTTTTTGCCGACGTAAAAATCGAGAGTGCGGTGGCGAACATAAAGGCGAAGAAGAGTGTTATAGATGCCAGCACCTTGATTGATATCGTATTGAGGGTCACAAACAGGTAGACGGGGATCAGGAGAAGGGTGGTAGAAGCCAAGGCAATGATGATCTTGATCAACACGCCTAGTCGATCGTCGGAGTAATAGCGAATTTTTGTGTCTTTGGTTTTCGCCTGGTCCTTTTTGCTGACGAAGATGTGCTAGGGCTTGTCAGAAGTTGACGTGGATTTCAAGTCGCTGGGAATTTCGGGGTCACACATACTCTCAGAAATGGCTTTTTGCAATGAAGCAAGACCCGATGCAAGAACTGGTCTAGCCAGCTCTCCTCGTATAGTTGCAGAGTAACGAAGTCGTCCTCGTGAAAGATGAATTGCTGCTCGTTTTCACCAAAGGGGTTTTCTGTATACATATAGTCCATGAAATTCCGATGCACTCTTTCTGATGGACGGGAAAGCCTTCGCATATGCTCGTCATGCAGAAGTAGTTTATCTGTGTGCATTAGCCAATAACTTCCGACTTCTCGGATCCATGACTGCAGAGAAGAGCTCATAGAGTTTGAGAAAGGGAAACATGATGGGGAATTTCCCCTTTGCGGCACCGATTTAGAGCAAAGCTAAATCGCAGAGCAATTCGACAGGGAAAGGATAGAGAGGTACAATGGAAAAGAAGGCATCGGTGAAGACAAATGCAATAAAAAGCATTGGTACTTCAGGCACAATACATTGAGATGATATCTTTCAGAGAGAGGCTAACAATAAATATAAAACTGACGTCCAATAGACAAGCTTCAAAGAGGTTCAAGATATTTTTGTTTGCAAGGTTTGTGGACTTCCCCAAACCCTCTCACAATCATGATTGTAAATGAAATGACCATATTTACCGTAGGCTAGCAATTTTGGTTCAATATTCTCCACCAAAGCTTTACGCTCTTCATTTTGTGAACCCTCGTCTCGATGAATTGAATGATGTAGTCGCCATCTCGTTTCGTCTTTCAAGGAATCGTCACGGTCAAGGCTCGCCAGCTTCGTCTCCAGTTCGGTCAATTCAACTTCCTTGTAGAGCAGCAGCCGACTATGTAAGCTCCCAAATCTCCGGAAGAGCACTGTGTCCTTGTCGCTATTGACGAACGCTGCGACTCGCGGGTAACCTTCGGGGTGGTCTTCCACTGTGTGTGGGGAATATGTTAGCGACGGACATTTAGCTTGCGGATGGGACCCTCTTCTCACGCTTTTTTCGGACTATATTGCTGTCTCTATCATCGGGAATTCGAGAGCGCCTGCTGGAGAGAAGTCCGAGAAACCTGGAGAACATGCTGGGCCGCCTTGCGCGAGCATCTGAAAGATTGGTGAGCCTTCATGGAGTGATCAATTTGGGGAGCCAGAGTCCGTAAGTGCAGTGCGGACTTTGCAGGTGCCCTAGCTTGGGAACTGCATACCTAGACAGTCACCGCCCTCCTGTTCCGAGGTCTCTTGGATACCACCACCACTCTGTTCGTAATTGACGCTATAGGTAGGTCGCGTGTGCGCTGGTTCCGGCCGGCCAATGAGCGAGTGGATAGTGGGGTAGACGTGTCTAATCAGAGGAGAAGGAGATGCTGCTGGGTGTGGTGCACGCTGCGGTGGTTGATATGTGCTATATGCATGATTGTTAGCCATCGTTACAGTCGTGGTCAGCATCGAAACACCGGAGTTGCGACAGAGGGAAGCAGAGCACCGGAAAATGCACTTACCCGTCAGCGCGATCGATGATGACCGATATATACTATTTGCGATCGTGTTGTCTGTCACATCGAGGTCTTGTCAGGCGCGAGGTTGGGCGCGATTGTGTTGTCGGGGTATTTGTATTGGTGGCTGCCCTGAGGACTGGACTCCCGTCTGTCTGGGAGGAAGGGGGGGGGGGGGGGGGAGGCTCAGTTGGGTGTACATGTCAAGACAGGGCTCCGCGGACACCCAACCACTTCTGAACAAGAAGCAAGGCGCAAATTCAATGGCGGCAGTTCCATGAACAATTTGGGCTACCAAGGGCCCTCACATGTTGCTAAGATGAAGCCGGAGAAGATCGCTTCACAAGAAGAACGGGACTTCTTTTGCCAGAGCAGATCGCGGTGCTTCTGCCATGCATTTTCCGCCCACCACGAGGCGAAATACCCCTGCTTGGGTATCATTGGAAACCAGAGACACTTGGCTCCAGGGCAATCCTGTGGTGCACCACCATAAACTATGATGTCCTTGTATTTGTATATAACTTTTGAAACTCATATTGCTTTCCGGTAAACGCCTGGCTTAAATATACAAATGCTTGCTTCCATGATTACATGTATAAACCCACGTCCCCGTCAATGATAGAAAAAGAAAGTCTGCCCAGCGGTAATTACAAGGAATATCGTTACGTGAGTTTTTCGTACGTGAACTGAGGTACGCTCGCGTAGTTCTGGCTATCACCTTGTGGCGTGGAAGAAGCCGGAGGGTAGTAAGAGGTTGGTTGAGAAGTGCCGTCAGCGGTTGGCCGTGAGGTATACGGTGTTTGAGCAGCATACGGTGGTTGAGAACCATATGGGGTCTGCGAAATGTACGGTGCTTGCGAGGAGTAAGGGCTTTGGGACGTTGCGTTGTTGTCCATCAGGGGCGCTGGTCTGTGTGTGTACTCCTCGCTAGAGGTGGTGCTTGGAGGATAGTAATTTGTGGAAGGGGCCTGCAACTGCCCAGTCCCGTCATTGTAACTTGACTGATTGCTTAAAGTCGAAGGATACGAGGTGTGATATGGCAAAGTTCTAGTTGGTCCAGAGAGCTGTTGAGTCGGGGCTTGCTCCTGATTCTGGATTGAAGAATTGGTTCTCAGTGATAGCCGCGACGCAAGGTCGCTCCCAATGACGACTCCTTTGAAACCTCCATGACGGAGAACATAGAGATATTCTTTTGACGGGGTGTGTCCCAGCAAACTTATAGGGACCTTCACTTTGTTTTTTGCCGTACCATAAACTCTCTGGTATCTTTTGGATGAGCTGGTCGATGACAAGGGCCAGCTTCCTGTCTCACTTTCCGAAATGAAACTCTCTTTTACTGCTCGATCAACTACTGCTTTGAAGAGTTTCTTGCCAATTTGAACTTCGATTGTCTAGATATAATTAGCTATGCAGCTCCTCTCTCAATATAGAGACCACCACGAACCTCGTCTTGTTCTACAGCCGTAGGAGTATAGTAACGCGCGTCCCCCTGGCCCAGAGGATCTGTAGAGGTATCTCCAAATGTATCATCAGCATATATAGGTGGGTCAGGGGTTGGTTCGGGTTCCCATTCTTCTTCTCGCTTTTTAGGTGGGGGTGGAGGTGGAGGCTAGTGTATCCAAGTTAGCTCTTGATGGAAGCACAAGAAGGGAAAACCCACCGGGTTGACTGGCCTGCTTGGAGAGATGCTGACCCCATCTCTGGGTACAGAATCATCATTGCGACTCTATTCCAACATTAGTATCCGACAATAGTGTTTAAGGGGCAAACGTGGACTAGTTTGCTGGTGGGGTGCTGTCTGTAGAACATCTGGCGGCTCATAGCACAGAACAAACATTCTGCCATTTACCTTTGCATCTCTCCTGTCGGATCCTCGTCCGCGATCACCCTGCTCACTAGCATACTCCTTGTGCTTCCCATGGTGACTTCGCTTCTTCGATTCATTGCTCTGAAACCATCGTTGGTGTCAGCCTCATAGACGCAAAGCACGCCCAAAGCGCAAAAAGAATACATGTAATTTACCTTTGTCTTGTGTCCCATTGTGATACTAGCCGCCTGGAGGCTCGAGTCTAAGCTGGGTGCTATGCCATATCACTCCCGAAGGAAAAGCTAGCATCGCAATCACTAATTACGTGTCGGCATCCAGATAAATGAAACGCGCAGGGCTGACTCCCGACTTCAGTGACAGCTGGTAGAATGGGCAGTGCATTCCAAATAATGAGCCGCAGCTCTGGAGTCCGCGTGTGGCAGCGGTTGTATGGTTATTCAAGAACCAGTTTGTCGGTGAAATTAGACGTTGGGCAGCAAGGCAGAGAGACGTGATCTGGTGAACAAACTTGCCGAGGAAGATCATTAAGTTCAGCAGTCAAGAAGGGCTGAAGAACCCCAGAACTCCTTGAGCACCTCGCTCATAGCAAACCATTCAGCAGGCAATCTACACTGAAGCAGCGAGGCAAACCACCCCGCCAGCACACGACCTCTTTGCCTAAATACTCTGAGTTCTGATTGGCAATAGCTGAAGCTACAAGTATAAAATGCATGCTTGTCGAATCATATTGGGCAAGCCGAGTAGCTAAGGGGCCCGAACAACCAATTAAAACGATGGCTTTGAGGGGGTAAATTGCTATTGGGCTTTGCAAGTCTGACTGCTTTTCCAATATGCACGAGGTGCAAAAAGGAAGTCGATAAAACACGTGACTTGAACCTATGGGTTGTAGATAGGTTTGTGGTGATGGATAACAAAATCTCCAAAGTACTTGCATCAATTCCACATCTCGTCAGACTCGAACGTTCTTTGAGAAGATAACGAAGAGAGGCAGGCTTCCCAACTCGAGGTTAACCGGGCCAGATCCAACGACCCATCTCACCACTGGGTCAGATATGATCGATGGGGAGTTTCCACTCTGCAACACGTATCAACTAGACGTTTATCAAATTTCGAAGGGTGGCCGGAGCTGCCCACCAACAGACGGCCGGGGAGAAATAACATACACCTACTTATATCCCCGGTGGGGGTGAGGAGATATAAGGAGCAACTTCACTGCGCGTGCAGATTTTCTGACAACCGACAAGACGAGGTTGTTTTGTGTTGAAGGGTGGATGGAAATTGGAGATCGGGAGTGGGATTCTATGTATTATGTTCAGTAAAACCATTGCACAAGTAATGTTTAGAGAAATTTGTAATTTCATCCATGATGTGACTAGCGCCAAGCTATACCCAAATCGGCAAGTACCTCGATTTCTTGTTGTATCTCGTCGCGTATGAAGTAGGAATTCAACTCCACGAGAGACAACACAACACGATTATCTACCCCTATGCATTCTTTGCACGTATCCTAATATTGACAGGCTTTCTTTCAACCAGTACAAATATTCTTTGCTCCTCTCACTTTACTAGCTCGCCCTCCGCTTCGAAATCGAATGCCCATACGAGCTTCCCCAGAATCAGACGAAGCTCAGCCCAAGCCAAGTTCTTACCAATCTAGAAGATGGGAGAGTCAGTATTCGCCTATCAGCACGCAAAATTCGGCTCCGAATAAGGTTGGGGGAGTGATTCAAGGGAAAGAAAGGGGGAGAACGGCGTCCCATTATCCCATTACCTACGCACGACCTTGGTCCTACCCCGAACGGCTGCACAACATGCCTCTTGTCTGCAAAGAAACGCGATTTCGGGATATCAGCTTCAGGCAGCCAGCGCTCCGGAATAAAGGCTTCGGAGTTGTGGAAGAAGGCTGAGTCACGGAAAATGGTCCAAGCCTGAACGGCTACGCTTGTCTAAAGGGAACACAAAAACGTCAGTTCAAGGTTCTATCAACTACAATGGCTTGGGGAAGAGGAGACTGCCACCAGACATACACGGCCGGGATTCCAGAGCCCGCCAACATAAGCTCCCCCTTCCGGTGCTCTTCTTGGGAGAATGATTGGAACTGTTGGGCAAAGTCGCATACCCTCGTTGAGCACGGCGTTTAGATATGGGATGTTACCCAATCCCTCGGGGTTGGTTGAACTCTCACTTGCAAACGCTCCTCAGATCTCTTCAACGAGTTTTGCCAGCACTTTGCGGTTGCCTATGAGTAGATTTACTACTCCGGTCAACACCGTTGCCGACGTTTCATTTCCAGCAATCATCAATTTGTCGAAGTTTGCGTTGATTTCCTCCTTAGACATCTCGTCCTTGTCATTGTGCCGCATAATCCAGGACATCAAATCTTGATGCTGAACTTCCCAACCCAAGCGTCGATTAACCCTTTCTGCTACGAATCGATCGTGGTCTTTCTGGGCATCGTGAACCCAAGATGGCACACATTTCATGAGGGTAGTTTTGATCAATGGATGAAACCGAGCCGCAATGAAAAGGCAATATGTTCTGAGGCTTTCGAAGATGGCTTCGATCCAGGAGTGCAACTTTTGCCCCTCTAGACAATCGAAAGATTCTCCATAGCTCAAGTCCCCGATAATGTCGAAGGTAGTATAATTAAGTCATGGGATGATATCAATGGTTGCACTAGTCTCGTTCCTGGGTATTTGTTCACGGAGTCCTTAAATCAGAAGCCCAACATACCGCTGCAATATTGCGAAACCACCGCTCGCAGTGTAAAGCAGTGGTGAAGTATCTTCCGCATACGAGCATGCTCAGTAGGATCCGGAGCACTCAAGATGTGATCTACTTCATTGTCTCTCTTCTTCCACCACAGAGGGTCCTTCTTGAATGGCGGATGTCCATTTGAAGCTTGATAAACATCCCACCAAGCCTCAGCATATGCCAGACTCACCTCATCCGGCGCAGCTCTCACGACAAGGCCATACCTTTCGTGTAACCTTTTACTGTCCTGGATGATCCAACCACTAATGAGTGATTTTATATATGGGAGTCGTGATGCAGCCCTGAATTTAGGTCCTGGGACATGACGAAGGGGACGAAAAAAATAGGTTGTATGTTGGGCAATAAATTGGATACTTTCTCAAACGGTTAGTTGTGCGATTTCCTCGAGATGATCACTTACTGCCAGAAATACGACAACAGCACTGAGGGAACCAGATTTGCCGCTGATATTCTCTAAAACCATGACGACACGCGCCTTGCAAGTTTTGATTCAAATTACTCGAGAGATAAGGCTAAAGTGGATGGCGATGAACAATATCTTGTCACTGATCCCTTATCGCAATCATGTCGACTTGAATACTTTCTTGCCAACTCCTGACAGCATTTGGAATCCCAGAACTGTTATGGTCTTCTCTTCTTATATCTTTTTCGTATGTTTGTTCATGGAGTTAAGCACCACGAGCATGCCAGATATAGTAAGTCGGGTAAGTCGCCTGAATCTAGATTTAATGCGTTGGATTGCATGCAGGTGCCAAGTTGATGAACTCCACCTATTAGCTCTTGTCCTTTGTAGCTTTGCAGATAAGAAAAAATTCATAGATAATATGATGAGATTTGGAATAGGTTTCAATTTCAGTTGTGGGCGTTCATGAAAATCATTCTTATTTCGAACCCTTTTGTCTTATCTAGTTTTTGTGGAGGTTGTGAGCCTTGGTCTTCGAAAAAGCAGCAGTAAATATTGAGTTGGTGCCTGCAAATCGTTCCAACCTTTTACAACAATTCAGCTTGATTGCTCGAAGCATCTAGGGTAATTAGTGTGAATTACCATGGATGGTTAGGGCAACGGTCTAGGTAGGCAGGTACCAGCACTGCCATTTTTCCTGACCGCCGGTCTAGTCACTGATAAATGATATTGTACTGAATGCTTTGGGCAAATTGAGTGAGATCATTGATTAGGCTATCTCAGTCATCTTTAGTAAATCTTTTCACTTAGCTCAAATATCTCAAACTTTTGGATGAATATTATTTCCCAATATAACAGGGGATAATAAGTCTCAGTCTTCTAACTTTGCCCAAAAGAAAAGGTTTGTCCCTCATGAAGATTCTAATCAGCTTCTGGCAAAAGAGTGTATTTGATGTGCCCAGTGGGCGTAGAGGGTTGATCGGGTTTCTTCTCGCGGAATAGGAGGGTTTCCATCAAATTGGGGAGATATATGGAAGAAACTGTTTTGCAGCTCTCGTTACTTGCTCGTGGCTTCATCGAGTTTTATGCGCATAGTTCTAGATGATTTGTTGCTTTATCTTAGCTGTGAATACTCCTTGGTTCTAAGCGAGCAAAAACATTTGGCATTCCGCTTATGCTATTGTCCTCTGAGGATGTTTGGAGGGTCTCTGGTCTTTATTGAACCCAGGCTCAAGTCCTATTTATTTCAATATTTCTTCCACCATCAATGTGCAAACGTTAAAGTAAGTGAGTACCTTTTGGTCCTCATTTCTCTAGAACAGCATTCCAACCGAGTACATATTGGGCAAGTGGTTGATGCCACTTTAAACCCCCTTGATATCTGAGGTATGCTTATTTATGGCGAAAGGGGCCAATTTGTATTCCTTGTCATCTACTTCAAGAATATATTTGCTCACTTTCCTTGGTGTAATATTTCTTGTTCAATCTCTTTGAGCTATTAGTCGATTCTACTATGTTCTGTCCCTTGAAATGATAATAATTACTCACCAAGAGTCGGCAATATCATTTTGGCTGTTGATAGACTCACTGGGCTGGTTGGTTCACGTCAAAACTGGTTTAAAATGGAGGGTTTTGGAATCCTGCTATTTTTACTCTTTAACCCACACATCTCTCCAATTTTTCATGATAATTGCTAGCAGGAAAACCAGGAAAACCACCATAAACCGTCACACAGGGTCTTTTACCTTTCACTCAAGTACTACTGCCACCCTATGCAAGTAAAGATGCCCAAAAGAAAGGCAGAGGAAGAACCGGACCACGAATTCATCCCAACGACCAAGAGAGCCAAGGTACCAAGACCATGCCTCAAATCTACATTTGGGGCAAGTAACTACGTTAACCAACATGAAAAGTTAACGAGGTCTCCTATCCAAACTCCCGAGACCGCCAATCGACCCAGACGCTCGGTACGAATTCAACAAAAGGACGATGACAAAAATGCCGACCAACAACCAGAGGTTTCTCAAGAAAATAGCAAGCGTGTCGCTCGAAGCCAGACTAAAGCTGATATTACCGGTAGGAAATATCGTCGTCAAACTCGAAGCGAAACAGAAGGGGAAGACGATTCCGAAACCTCATCTGCTGCTACGTCCCCACTTCGAAAGTCTCCAAACAAAACCCACCCCAGAGAGAGACCTCGAAAGTCAAACCACAAGTACCAGAGATACGGGTGCTGGATGAATAACGGCCAAATTATAAATAGAAGGGCCAGACTGTCAAGGGAAAGTTTATTGAGTTCGGCGATGATGAATCCATCTTCCATGTCAGCGATGCCTATCGGCAATCTGATGTTACTATTCTTTCCGGTAAGATGCTGAAAAGGTTGAGAAGTCCAAGGGGATTTTATCGGGCCCGATTGTGAGTACTTCTACGAGATCGAGATGATACAGATTGGGGTGGACGATGAACCCGTCGAATGCCCAACAGTTGTGAAAAAAAAGGGATCTACGCAGATATCGAGATATCATTGGTAAGGACACGTTTGTCCAGGGAAGCGTAGACCCCTCGTTGAGCGTCTGAAGGAAGGCGAACGAATCGATCCAGATCAAGGTGACTTCGGCTTCGTCCGTTATCAAAGGCGAAGCTGCTTCCCAAAGCTCAGCCATGTGCAAAAAATTGATTTAAGAAGGCGGAGAAGAGATGAGTGGCCCGAGGACGTTCGAAAGCGATATACAGAAGTTGGCCTGATTCCTCGAAGTATATGCAAGACGAAAGAATTATGCCAGAATAGAAAGGAGAAGCGCAGGTTATGGTTGGAGGACGAATACAAAAATAATAAGTAATATGG
>LLCD01001550.1:0-10540 GCA_001414355.1 Hymenoscyphus salicellus
GTCTTCGGCTACTTCTTTAAGGGTTTCGGATCCATCCTCCTCGTAGGAGCCATCCTCGTCTTTGTATCATGGAAACCACTGGGAAATCCACCTGCGCAGGCTAATTTGGCTCTCGCTATCGTACTCCTCGCTGTTTTCTTCATCCAGGCTGCATTTAATGCGTGGCAGGATTGGTCTTCTTCTAGGGTTATGGCTTCTATTTCTACGATGCTTCCCGATAGTTGTTTGCTGTTGAGGGATGGACAGCAGGTTACTCTTACGGCTAGTGATATTGTGCCTGGTGACGTTTTGTTCATTAAGAGTGGGAATAAGTTGCCTGCTGATGTTAGGTTTGTGGAGATTTCTTCGGATGCTAAGTTTGATCGGTCGATTCTTACTGGTAAGTTATGAAGGGCCTCTCTGGGTGTATTCTTCGAAAGGCGCAATGAGCTGACACAATTTTAGGCGAATCACTCCCACTTCAAGGCACAATCGATAGCACAGATGGCAACTACCTCGAAACAAAATGTATCGGAATGCAAGGCACACATTGTATCTCTGGATCTGGCATGGGACTTGTGGTTTCAACAGGAGACGCAACAGTCTTCGGGAAAATCGCCAAAATGACCAACACACCCAAGACCGGACTCACACCCCTCGAAAGAGAAATTTTGAACTTCGTCATAATCATCTGTTCAATCATGTTTCTCATGATTTTAATCGTCATCATCGTTTGGTATGATAAGAACGCATATGGGCTCCCCTCATACAGGATGCTGATTTTCTTTTTTGTAGGGCTGCTTACCTTCGAAAGGAACACCCGGACTGGATCAATGTGCCTACTTTAATCGTGGATTGTGTTTCCGTTGCTATTGCATTTATTCCCGAGGGTCTCCCTATTGCCTTGACTGCTTCCTTGACCATTACCGCCAATCTGATGCGCAAGAATAAGATTCTTTGTAAGAGCTTGAAGACTGTGGAGACTTTGGGGTCTGTTAGTGTGATTTGCTCTGATAAAACTGGAACTCTTACAAAGGTTGGCTCTGATCTATTTACATGGTCTATGGAGGCTCGGCTGACTGGTGTCTAGAATAAAATGTGTGTCACTGAATGCTCAATCGGTCTTCAGAGTATGGATCCACAATGCACGAGAGACGAAATGATGGAACGCCGCAGAGAAGGACAAGGTTTTAACTCGGTTGATCAACTAAGAGCAATCGCTGGACTTTGCAACTCGGGAGAGTTCGATGCTGCTACAAACCACCTTCCTCTTCACGAGCGCAAGATCAACGGAGACGCCACTGATCAAGCAGTCCTCCGTTTCTCCGAGTCTCTCGGGCCTGTCACTAAACTTCGACAGATGTGGAAGAAAACTTTTGAATTGGCTTTCAATAGCAAGAACAAGTATATGATTCGGACTTTGGAACTTGTGGAGGAAAAGGGGTTGGAGGTTGCTTTGCCTAGCACTGAGGCTACTACTTTCCGTCCTGGCGATACGTAAGTGTTTCACTACTTCCCTGAACAATTCTTTTACTGATTTTCCATAGCTTGTTGACCATCAAAGGAGCACCTGATGTCTTAATCGGCAGGTGCACAAAATATACCACCGCCGAAGGAATATGTCAAGTTCTCGATGCTGCCGCACTCGCTAGAATTGAAGATATCAAGAACAAATGGTCTTCACAAGGAAAACGCGTTATCCTCATGGCCCGAAAAACAATCTTGAAAGAACAAATCCGGGAACTCCCATCTTCCGCACTTTTCGAGGACGAAGTCCAGCATCACGCTCGTACAGGCTTGACATTTGTCGGGATGGTTGGTATCGTTGATCCACCACGAGACGAAATTCCCTCTGTTGTTGAAACTTTACGTAGAGCCGGTATCAGAATCTTCATGGTACCTACCGCCTCCAAACACAATTAAAGATCTACTAACGAAATCTATAGGTAACAGGAGACTTCGCACTCACAGCCCACGCCATCGCCGCGGAATGTGGGATCATCACCAACCCTTCCCACCAAGTCAAGAATATCTCCTCCCTCTCTAGAGACTACGCACCTTCGATAACCGACTCCCTATCTACCAAAAACGCAATCGATATCGACGCCCAAAGCGAAACCTATAACACGTCCATCGTCATAAGCGGTCCCGAAATGATCACTTTAAATGAAAACCAATGGGATCAGTTAGCAACCTATACAGAAATCGTCTTCGCCCGCACAACACCCGAGCAAAAACTTCGTATCGTCCATGAATTCCAATCCCGCGATGAAATCGTCGCCATGACGGGTGATGGTGTCAATGACGCTCCTTCTTTGAAAGCAGCAGATATCGGGATAGCACTTGGTTCCGGCTCTGATATCGCGATTGAAGCTGCGGACATGGTCCTCCTTGAATCTTTCTCTGCGATCGTCGAAGCCGTCCAATACGGCCGCGTAGTCTTCGATAACCTCAAGAAGACCATCGCTTACCTCCTCCCCGCTGGTTCCTTCTCGGAGTTCTGGCCTGTGATGACGAATGTTGTGTTCGGTCTTCCTCAAGTTCTAAGTTCTTTCTTGATGATAATCATCTGCTGCTTCACCGATTGCGCGGCTGCTACTGTTTTGGCATATGAGAAACCGGAGGCTGATGTGTTATTACGCAAACCTCGACGGCCGACGAAGGATAGACTTGTGGATTGGCAGTTGATGCTTCAGGCTTATGGGTTTATTGGGGTGATGGAGACGCTTACTAGTTTTGCCATGTCATATGTAGGACACCCCTTTGCGAAATCTTGTCCGTGGTGGTTGGGAGCGAGGTTCAGGCTGGAAAAACATTTGCTAATTGGTTGTAGTGGTATCTTCAGAAGAACGGGATCGGTTTCGGGGATTTGTGGTTTAAGTACGGTAGTTTACCTCCAACGATCGACCAGGAATACGCAAACCAAAAATTGGCAGAAGCTAGTTCTATATACTTCGTCAATCTTGTTGTTATGTACGTACAGCCCCTTCCCCTTCTCTTTCCGTCACCTCCATCCGTTCCATCTCCCTTGCCCCTCATCCTCAAGACCTAACAACTTCTCTCAGGCAATGGTTCACCCTCCTCTCTCTGAGAACCCGTCGCCTATCAATCTTCCAACACCCACCCTGCTTCAACAAGAACACGCAGAATCTCTACATCTTCCCTGCGATAATATTCTCCCTCGTCATGGCGGTTTTCTGGCTCTACATTCCGCAGTTGCAACGGACACTGGGGACGAGTGGGGTTCCCGTGGAACATTGGTTTCTGCCTATGGCTTTTGGAGTGGGGATTATGCTTATGGATGAAGGTAGGAAGTGGGCCGTTAGGAAGTGGGAGGGGACTTGGGTGGGGAGAACTGCTTGGTAGATATGGTGAGGGGTGGGTGATGGCACTGATGGGGGATGGGCTGTATATAATTGATGGGAGGGTTGAGGGGTTTGAGGCGGTGATCTGTTTTTGAATAGTACATAAATTCTAATTTTTTTCGAGATGAAGTCTTGAGTCTTTGGGTTTGATCGTGGTGGCAAGGCGTCCTGAAGCCTTTGTCTATCAAATATTTGACATTTGCAAAATTTTCACCGTCCGATCTGGTGAAATTGCATTGGACTGATGTTTAAGTACTTGGATGAAATAAAGATGGGTTCTAGTATATAGGTGGTTTTTCTAGAGTTTGTTGAGTACTGGCGCCCTTTCGGCTCGCTTAATCTTCTAGCTAACTACCGCAATGCTAGCTTGACGATAGCTGATAATCTTGGAGAATTATTGTAGTGAGAGTAGAGGGGGTGGAGAGAGAGTGGAGGAGTACTATAAGAAGCGGTATAATTGTGAGGATTGGGGGTGAGTGCTCGCCGTTGAGTGGTAGGAAAATCACCTGCTAGCGGCTCAGGTTAGGGTAACTTACACCCTGAAAAATATAGGGTTGAGCCAGCCTATGAAAACACGAACTACCCTAAAGTTCTTACCACGGTTATTTCCGAGAGAGAGATATATCTTACCCCACTACTAGATTTATCGGCAGCTAACTACAGGCTGACTTCCAGATCAGCGGCTTACTTACAAGCTTACTCGTAGAATAGTCCACCTGTAAACACCCGCTTCCCTCCAAGTGCAGCTTATTACCAAAGTATAGCGTATCCCCCAAAGACTAGCTTATCGACAAGGACTAACAAAAACAGATACAAAAAACAGATACAAAAAATGACGCGAGAATTTCGAGGCTTACTTGTGGCTCACTCGTGGCTCACTCGTGGCTCACTCGTGGTTTACTTCCGGTTTACTCAAAGCTTACTGGTGGATTACTCGTAGCTCACCCATAGATTACCACTGGCTTACTGGCAGGTTGCCACTAGCTTGCTCTTAAGGTATCTAATCAAAATCGAACAACAATAAGATATCTACTTCATAATTGGAAACTGAATATGGTGTTTCCGAGCCATTGCCCGAGTGTCCTCCGAGAAGATTTTCCCCCAGAGGATTTTCCCAGAGATTATTTCCGATATTGTTTCCTGTTGTCAGAGAATAGCTCTGTAAACTCTTTCTGAGTAATCATTCTCAACATAATTCCGAGTAAATACTCCGAATAAAACATTCCTGAACTAATAGATATCTCCGAGTAAGAAATCATTTTCGAGCATTATTTCCGAGCAAGTATTTCCGAACAAATATCGCCGAGTAAGTAAATTATACTGAGATTATATTTCCAAGCTATTTATTTGGAAAAACATCCGAGTAGATAATTCTGAACTATATATCCGAGAAAATATGTCCGAGAAATGTATTCCCCAGCAGGTATTTTCGGGTGACTGCACTGCGCTCTCACGCTCTGTAAGAAGACACCCCCAGTGAGTTTTTTCACCAGTGGCCACGCACAGGCATCAGAGCGCTGAACTACAGGCAGGTACAGTACTACAGCTTCGTTGACGGCAATAAATGGCACAACGCGGCGATAACTGCCACGTGGAATAACACCACGTAGAAAAATCGGAAGAAATGAAAGAAAAATACAGGCAGATCTGGTTGATATTAATTAATAGTATTTAGTCTCTAGCAACTATTTAATAGGTTTGCGTTGAAATATATGCGTTGGTGCCTGAAGGTTCGCATATGTTTTCAAGGCATTGAGGGCTTTCCAGGGACAGCCTGATTTCACTTGTGGGAGGAAAATTGCAATATTATAATACAACGCGTATTGAGACTAGTCCCGGTAAACTAATTATACATCTATATGCGCAGACGAAAGCAGCTCAACTATACCAAAAGCAAACTCCAAGTTGGTTGGTGCTGACACCAACTCATTTCATGTTTGGCGATGTTGGTAACCCTCGAGCCACGACCAAAATCTTGATGCTAATATTCCGAGCAAGACCTCCTCCACCTTTCTCTGCAATTCAAACCAATCTCGCCGCAATATTCTCAATATATGACTTCGAACACAAACCCAACCATCGTCGCCGCCCCCGGTGCCTGGCCACTGGAGGAGTCTTTTCACCCCTTCATTAAAGCCTTCTCCGATAAATCATACACAGCAATCTGCAAAATCCCTCTAAGTTACCCAAAAATACCCGAGAGTGAAGTGCCACTCAACCCAGACATGGTGTACTTAAGGGAGAATGTTCTCATGCCGTTGATCGAGGAAGGAAAAGATGTGATTCTCCTAATGCATTCATATGGAGGTATTTACGGGGGGGCTGCTGTATAGGGATTGAGTAAGAAAGGTTCGCATCCCCCTTCCCGATCCCCATTTGTAAAAAAAGGTAGATTAAATCCTCTATCTCTTTCAGAAAACAACAGACCTAGTCCGCCTATCTAAAGCAAGAGAAATGCTCTTCCACGATATGCCAGAAGAGGAGGCAATCCGACTCGCAAATGCCCTTCCCGCATAGCCATACGCTTGCTTTATCGCACTAGTTCAATATGATCCGTACAGCGATCCAATGTTTAAAGGACGATTTGGGTATGTGTTTACGGAGGCTGACAGGATTTTGACTCTGAGGGAGCAGAGAATCTATGCTGAAAAAGCTGGAGTGGAGACAGTTATGTTAAAAGACTCTTCTCACTCAACTCGTATTGAACGACCGGGGGAGGCGGTCGATAAGACAATTGGGCTTATGGAGAGAATGGAGGAGAATCTCGAGTAGACTTGATTGTTGTATATTTTTGTATTTTGCTTTGAGTGATGCTTTGAAAGCTATGAACTTTTGGTGGTTTCCACATGAGAAAACCAAGATTAAAGGAGGGAGAATGACACTTTGATCAAGCGAGGTTCATAATTTAAGAGCAAGACATGGGTCACTGACCTGTGTTGTAATTGAACAGAGAGCTAAGTCGATCCTGATCGCAGCTGAGGTGATCTGCAAGGGGGGGGGTTGGGAGGAGGGGATCAAAGCTATTACGAACAGGTGATTCCTGTAAGAATTGAGTCTCTTTGTCTTCCTATAATTCTTGAATAAATAGCGAATCCTGGTGCCGAGATTGTGCATCTTGAGAGTGAAAGGTAAAGTTTACTTAAGCCCATGAAGAAGGTTCTAGCTAATGCTTCTCTAGGTTAGGTGGATGATTGGGAAATTGAGAGATAATAAATTGGAGTTTTATTAAGGGAAAACCAGGAAGTGAGCCAACCACCTTTGATCAAAATACTATTTACATCATGCATGCATTTCTCGCTTAACCCAAGAAGCTGGATAGCAGTCAGTCTTATTTGCAAGTATTTTCTAGCTCCTATCAGCCAAAGCCCAGAGCAACACACACTCTTGATACTCGATGCGATGCCACTTGAAGTTCCGTCCTCTGTAGGTTCGAAGTTATTAATTTTTGTGGGGAAGTCTTAAATGTACGTGAGTCGAGCCAGAGCTATGAGTTAGGTCATTTGGTATAATTAGGGTAAGCCAGCGGCGAAGGAGGTTGAGAGAATATGATGTGGTAAGCCGAAACAAAATTTGCTTGTTAGGACCGTCCTCTCTCGAATCACCATGATGAATTCCACTATCAGTAATTATCTAACTGCGTAATATCCTCTGATGTGGAATACCCATACTTGTGTTGAAGATGATTTGGGCGGTGCTTATCAAGGTGAATCTTGTGAGCAGTTCCTTCTATATGGACTGTAACCTAGCTCTACGTAAAGGCTTCCCATATCTTGCACTGTATCCATGGTCTATTCCGGGGCAAGGTAAGTGTACCTCGCGCGAGCCTCAAGTTGAGGTGCATTGTGATGTGGAAGCTTAGAAAAGCTCTTTCTTTTAGCTATTTGCTTGCCGTACCCAATACAAGTTATTGCTGTCCATACAGCCTAGAAATAGTACTCCTGTAGCCCGAGCTCTGGGGCCATTCTAGGTAGGCGGTTAAAGGACACATGCCGATGGGAAGGGTGGTTAATAAGCCACTCCTTCATCTCCTTGAGTGTCTCGCCCTCTATTGTCGGCTCCTTCACTCTCGTGGATTTCTTGTCAGTTTCTGACATCCATTCCTTATTGCTGATTTGGCGAAGGGAATAACCATATGTGTACCGGAACTTCTCTTTTACTGTACCCGGTGTTGGACATTGTAGGGAGGTTTCAATACGTGAACGCCCAGACCGGGTCGTTTCCGAATACTTGAACATGCGTACAAGTGTCCTGTGAGTTCTGTGACGAGATGGGGGACTCTGAGCAGCGGTGAGGAGGAGTTGTAGGTCCATTTTTCTCGGAATAAACTCATAAAAGTCAAGGAAGTGAAGTCAGAAAGCAGGTTCGGATAGCATTGTAAACGTTATGTTATTGATGGAAAGAAGAAAGAAAGCCATTCAAATGGAGGAAGCTGGTTTGTTATATTATTTCTCGAGCATTAAGTAACTACACGATAATTATCAGTATAGTAGAGAGATTCCAAGGCTTCCAGTCCAAGTCAAATTGCATTACTGCATTCTAAATAGTCTATAATATTATAATTTTCTACCGGGCGTAGTTTAGCGAAATTATAACGATATATTTTCAAAGGGGTTAGTTTGCTTTAATACCCGGCAGCTAGCTCGGGGCTAAAAAACGCCATTAAGGAATCTGTTGGCATACCACTGTCAATCATTTTAGATTAGTGGGCGATAGTAGTCAGACTAGTAATGTTCCGGTTGGAATTGAACGAGCAATGTTCTTAGGCTCTTAGCGAACAAAGCTTTTTCAACTATTTCACTCGTGTTTTTTCTTCATGAATTATTGATATGAGAACAGATATAAAAAACCAATTATTGGATTATTGTTAAACTTCTGTTACTACTCTTCCGGCTAGTAATAATAGTAGCACTACTTTGATTACTGCTGTCAGATGACGTTCAAAGATGACTAGCATAACAGGTACTGTGCACCGAATGTTATGCACCACGAAACAAAATGAAGTCACTTTGAGACCATATTCATGAGCCTTTTGGCTTACTAACTTGTCGGGTGACGAGTGGGCATTTCTCGGGCTTCTCACCCATCTCGGGCGGCACAAAAATTGAAGCCATCACCATATCTAAAAAATCCCACCCAGAAAAATTGAAAAATGTAATAAAAGTATTGCTACAATACCCACTTAGCCTAAGAGCCCATCCACCCAAAAACAATTGAAAAACTGACGGACCCACACCACCCACCCACTGAAAAAATATTCAATTATACAAATAAGCAATTGTCTTGTAACCAATCAACAACAGGTGGTGTGGTGTAATGGTAGCACGTGACGTTGTGGTTCTCCTCTTCTGGATTATTCATTCTGTTCCGTTTCAATCTGGGTTCGATTCCCAGCACCGCCAGGTGAAAACTTGGATTGAAAACTAAGATGGTTAAAATCCATCAGCGTTAGAGATTCCTTTTTGCCAATTTTCTAGTGGGAGAACATTTTCTTTTTTTGGTCCGGGTAAGCGAGTGTGGGGCTGTATGATTCATAATTATCTGTGGAATTGAACAGGTAATCCCATCGCCTGAACTCAACCATTCTTCGTTCCTTGAATTCAATGAAAGCTGATGCGAAAGTCTGGGATGATTTCGACAACTGTGTTTTATTCTTTTCTCCATGCTTGGCAGGTATTTGAAGGAAGACAACCAAAACAGTCATATAAGGTACCTATTTAACCACGGGTATACTCACGCTGCAGTTGCTGCCAAACTCTCAGAAGATTGTGCATTGGTAGTAAAAGGAATCAAACCCCAGAAACACCATCATAAAAGTCGTAATTACTCCTAATCTCCTCGTCTGCTCCTTCACAAAAGCCAGAATTTAGAGGGGTGTCAGAAGCATAACGACTCCCGTTGAGGAGATGGCGATTGTCAAAATCCTATCAATCCGCTGGTCATAAATATAATGTACATCAAGATCGCTGTAGTGGGCACGGTGGGTAGCATGTCTAAGTCGCTTGCTCAAAAGTTTACGCAGTCGAAAATGCTGCAAGCTCTTTAGAAAATCCCGGAGGACAATCTTGGGTAACTTGGAATTGAATCATATCAGATGCGTTGTGTTATTAATGTAAGTGCTTTCTTGCAGACGGATCGCAATTAGGTTATTACGGTGTCAATTCCGAAGACCGGAGATGTCTTTTGCTAGAACCTTTAGTCGAGTACGAAGTCGTAAACATTAAGCTCATCTAGCAACCTGTCAGTTCTATATGGGCTTGGTCGAAGTAGGGAAACAGGATCTTACTATATTCTCTCGATCTTGTTCTCTTTTCGAAAGGAGCCAGCGCTTGTGTATTACTGGGAAAATGAATCCCTCTAAACTCCTTTCAATTGTTGTCTCACCATTACTACATAGAAAAGGAGCACAATCAAGACTCCTCAGTTTACTCGACTCTCTTCATCCTCACAACCCTTCCAATAACAATATATTCCTCAAACTGAAAACAAAATTCGAACCCGAGTTCTGTCACGCTGTTCCAGCGCTACAAGTGGGAGAGTACTCAACAACGTGCTTTCCTCCACCACCCAAAGTTCCCAAAGTTCCCAAGGGGGTAGACTGCACAGTCATACATCCATCGCATCCCTCCAAGTGGCGAAAACCCCCAGACCCCTAGTTAAATCATACATTCAAGAAACAAATAATCTGACCGACAGCAGATCTCACACCAAGCTGCGCCTAGCACCCAAGTCCGAAAATTTTGAACCCATTACTCCGTAAGACCATTTGGAAACATATCGTCAGCTCACCTAATTACACCCAAATACCCTCAAAATCAAGAAAAATCAAAATCACGATCAAAGAAACATCATACAGAATTATTATCAACTTTAATTCGCTTGACTACTACTACCTGATCTCCGTCCCCATCCATTCTCCCACTTCCCATCCCCTCCCACACTTCACCTGCTGCACCCCAACCCCCATACTTGTACAATCTCCATCCCCTCCTCCAAGGCAGCAGCAGCAACAAGAGAGAAAAAAAGAAGGCTGGTGTGTAGTAAGAATAAAAAAAGTAATCAACCGCCACCTTCCATACGTGATTCTTTGTTTGTTGTTGTATTTTTTTTCTTGCGCTCCCCCCCATATTCCCCCCTTCATTCCCATCCCATTCCACCCATTTCCCCCATCGAAATCTAATGTAGTAGTAGTAGTAATC
>LLCD01001551.1:0-10536 GCA_001414355.1 Hymenoscyphus salicellus
CTCTCAGGCCTTGCAACAATTCACGATCTACCAACAATGGGACGCCTATACAACTCTGGGAATCGGGAATCGCGGAAACACATTCAACATAAAAGGAATTTGCAGAAACGCCGCGGGAAACGCTTGTGGTTGGAAAATTGAGGGCGAGCAATTCGTACGTATCCAACGTGTCCTTCAACAGATGGAAGCGGAGCCTCTCAGTAGAGCAACACATTATCTTCAGGAATTAGCAAGTGTTGCGGTTTGTCAATGGCATACGGATCAGCAATGGACGGTTATTACGGAATGGGAAGCAATGTTGAGAAATGCAACCGGCCAGCTTGTTGTTCAGGAGAGCCTTGGGAGTCAGTTGGAACGGGAAACAGAACGGTCGGAGAGCCTTAGAATTCAATTGGATCGGGAAAGAGAACGGTCGGAGATTTTGGTGAAACACGTTAGAGACCTGGAAGCCAAAATCAAGAGTCAGTCTCCGTCCGTCTTTGAATTCGGTGCCAGTGGAGGAGGGAAGTTCAGGGAGAATTCGGTTGAGAAGCAACCCAGCCCAGACGTTCAGCATAATGCTCTCCAACCTCAGTTCGAAAGCTTGGAAAAGCTCGCAGAGGAGTTGAAAGCGGGCATTGCAGAAGAAAGAGATGCGGCCTTGGAACAAACAGCTGCTGCCTTGAATTCGAAGCATTCCAAGGAATTGGAAACACTTCAGGATAAAATGCAGTCGAGGCTTTCCGACAAGGATATCGCGTTTGGGAAACTTCAGACAAAGCTGGAACAGGCTGAGTCGTTGCTGAGTGAAAAGAACAACGAGTTATCGGTGCTTCAAACCCAGCTAGGCGAGGTTGAGGGATTGCGCACAAATTTAGCGCTAGAAAAGTCCGGTATTGAGGGAGAACTACGGGTGCAGGAAACACAGCGCTCAAACCAGGAGAGAAAGATAAATTCTCTTCAAGCCGAGCTCCTGAAGCATCAAGAACTCTTACCCCAGACTCTAGCCGCCTCCGAAAATGCGAAAGCCAAGAAGCCACCTCACTCCGAAGCCAATGGCCCCTCTGTTCGAAACCCACAATACTTTGGTAAAGGGGAGAGCATAGAAAAGAACAACAAGAAGGGGTTTTGGAGAAGATGGGTGATTGGATTTGGAAAGAAGAACAAATTGTTACCTGGTGTAAAACAGGGAAAGCAGACTGAAGATGACATCCATGAATTTGAGAAGTAAGAAAAACTCAACTACTTTGTAGGTGGAGTTGTTGGCACAATCCCCGTTTGATGACGGCTTGAAGAAAGATCGAGATGCTACTTTTGGTGTGATTTATTTTTGCACTTTAGTTAAAAAAGATGTGTTTGGATTGACTTAAAAATACTTCCCCAAACTTTGCTGCTTTGAATTCCAGGAAGTTAATCGCCATTTTCGAGTGATTTTCTGAAGGCTCAGACCTCATATGACCCTGTAGTCTAGCAACTTTGTACCCAATTTTTTTATTTGTTATTCTATCTGTGACTTGAAGAGCTAGAACTAGTTGAGTTCAAATCCAACGCCAACTAAAACCATATCAGACATAACCAGTATTTGATCGATCTCACGCATCTACACGCACAGCATATTTGTTGTCCTCCTCGAGTTACAATTAAGTACTGGTGGATGGTGCCATGTTTTTCAGGGTTACGGGGATGCTGTTGTCTTGAGTTGTTCCAGCAGGATTCCACATCAAGGACCAGACACCATCGGTGTCTGACGCCTTAGCCCAGAAGGTACTCTCAATCGCGCTGCCAGACTCCAAAACTACCTGACCACCAAACATAGAGAAACCAATTGTTGTTGCATTGACCGTAGAAGCCTCGCCAGAGCCAATGAATCCGGCTTGTTCGTACGTGGAGGCACCGTCGACAATGTAGAAGCTTCCAACGCTGGTACCGTTAGAAGACGAAGCAGTCCATTCGGTGCCTGCGGTCTTGCTGATGTTCCAGGAAAGGGAGGAGAAGGTGGTGTTGTCCTTCGAAATATATGCGAGGCCTGGAATGGAGAACAGGTTAGCTATGAAATGGGCAGATAGACTCAGAGAAAAATGTACCACTGCTATACACAATTGGAATTCCGGAGATGTTTGTTCCGTAGGCGTACAGAGCAGTATCGGTGAGCGCTCTCTTTTGCTGTGGGAAGGCAGAGCATAAGGATGCCACCAATGGCATGGCGGAGGTGATTTTGGTGACAAGCATTTTGAAAAAATAAATTGAGGGGTTTTTAAAGAGGAAAGTGCTAGAAAGTGACAGTGACAAGGAGATTGACAAGGAAATCGACAAGAGGAAAGGTGTGTGAGGGTGAGGGTGAGGGAGTGAAAAAGATGCCGCAAGAACAGATGAGCGACTATGTATGCAATTTCAGAGACGCCCCACTCAATGAAGCTCACGATATCGGAATCCCTAATCCAGGAGTGACGTTTATTTTTGCGTTGACCCCTGTTAGGTGACGCGGTGTATCCGGAAAGCGGCAGCCTTACACATATTGAAGCTCGGTTGAAGATCACTGCTGGAATGTAAAAATATACGGATGAAGAAGTATTAGATCAAACGCAGGTAGGGAAACCATATGCGACCGGGAAAATTTAGGAGAACGAGGAGTTACCGACCATTTCTTGGCTTTCGCAAAGTGACGAGAGAAGCTCTAAGAAACACCCGTGTTCTCGCAGCAGCAAAGGCCCTCACATCTTATTGCCCTGGATTTATGCCGCCCCTGTTTTTTCAAGAGGTTTGATATGAATTCTGTAAATCAACAAAGGACAACATTGATTCTTTCCTATCATGGCAGGTTTTGAAGTGAAAATGGGGAAGCATTAATTTTATTAGTATTCATCTACCTATCCCCCCAAGTAAAGAAACATTTTAGGCATGTTCTCTCAATTTGTACAAACAAGCTTCTTCGCTTATTTTGGGGATCGCCGTCAGGGCACAGCCGCCTCTGCCGTTTACCCGAGTTATGTTTTCCCCATGGTGCCGGTTATCCTGAAGGAAACGAATATGAGTCGTCAACTGAACCCCCGAAATTGGACGTTGAAACAAATTTACAAGGTTATACATGATGTTCAGACTGTCGATTAAGCTTTCTCACATGAGAAAAGTTGTGGGCTAGCTGCAGATGCGGGGAGTCATGTTTTAATCTACTTAGCCGTGGATTGGACGAACTTGATCACAACTGGAGTAGAAATTGACCGTTTTGGGAAAGATCGATCTGTAACGGGAAGTCCCACTTTTGGTCAAGAATTTCTTGTCTTCATGTCTTTGGATGGTCAATGTTGGCAGTGGCGCAGTATGATCGCCTTCTGCCATTGAACGGCTTACTTTGCGTCAAAGCTACATTACGCGGTCCGTACGGGGGAACGAGATTTCGGAATAGCTTCGTGGTATTGATTCTCGGTGAGATGCGTGAAGTGACCAAAATGGGAGAATGTGGGCATGGGCTTGCGATTTCGAGTTCTGAAATCTGTCTATCAATTTGGTATATAATCCGTCTTCCCTTCAACTCTTCACTCCTCACCCTCCCTCACCCACTCATCACCTTCTCCTACTTTCGTCTCTTTCCTTCCGTCTTTTTCCTACTTCTCATTTTCAGAATGTTTCTTTCCTCTTTCCTTTGGGCTTCGATTGCCATACCTGCAGCCTTGGCTGCTCCCAATCCTTTGTTAGCTGAGCGAACTATCTCCAAACGATGCACCAACAGTGCCGAGGATCGATCATGTTGGGGCGATTACGATCTGAGCACCAATTACTATGATGTGAGTAGCTTAAAAGGATCACAAAAGCCATCCAAGTTTCCTTCATGCGGTCAAAGACTAAACTTACTAGGTCGTCCCTGATACCGGAGTCACTCGGGAGTACTGGTTCGATATTCAGAATGGAACTGTAGCTCCTGATGGAATCGAAAGAATTGGCCTCACTGTCAATGGATCCTTCCCAGGCCCGACAATTATAGCTGATTGGGGAGATACTGTTAGTAAGTATATCCCTCGTGCAGTTACAGAAACTCCACCTCGCTTAGCTTTTTCAGAGACTAACATCAACTAGTTGTCCATGTTTCCAACTCTATGCAAAACAATGGGACAGGCATCCATTTCCATGGTATCAGACAGAACTACACCAACTACATGGAGTAAGCGATTCTTTCAAATTCCGTCTTGTTCCACTTCGACCATCTCAGCTCTTGGTTCAACGGGAACAACAGCTAATTAACTCCAGTGGTGTTCCTTCTGTAACACAATGTCCTGTCGCACCTGGAGATTCCATGACATACGAGTGGCGTGCAACACAGTACGGCTCTTCATGGTACCACTCTCACTTCTACGTAAGCACTACATCTTATTTCCCTTGCAATCCTTATACTAATTGGCAAACAGGTTCAAGCTTGGGACGGAGTCGCTGGAGGTATCATAATCAACGGTCCAGCATCTGCCAACTACGACGAGGATCTTGGAAACTTGTTCCTCAACGACTGGAGTCACGAGACTGCCGATGTCCTGGCCCTTCAAGCATCTGCATCAGGTCCTCCAACTTCACCAAACTGCTTGATTAACGGAACCGTGAGTGCTGTATCCCGAGACATTTCTTGGTAGGCAAATACTAACTCCACAATCTTCTAGAACACCTACACTGATGATGATGGCACAACAACTGGCTCCCGATTTGAAACCAACTTTGTCGCTGGTCAACGTTATAGAATCCGTCTCGTAAATGCTGCGGCAGACACTCACTTCCGTTTCACAATTGACAACCACACCATGGAGGTTATTTCTACCGATTTCGTTCCTATAGTTCCTTACAACACGACAAATTTGAGCATTGGAATGGGACAAAGATACGACATCATCGTTACTGCTTCCGAGACCACCGGTGACTTCTGGATGCGATCAATCCCACAAGAATCCTGCTCAGATAACGACAACGTGGACAATATTCTTGGAATAGTCCGCTACGACAGCACTTCTACCTCAGACCCAACCACCAGTGTCTACAGCGATCTTACCGACTCATGTGACGACGAAGCTATCGGAACAATTGTACCATACTTGCCACTTGTCGCTTCTTCCGATTTCACCGTCGAGGATACGGAAGCAGTAACATTGGGTCGGGTTAACAATGCCGTTCTTTGGTACATGGGTGGCATATCCTTCTTATCCCAATGGGATTATCCAACCATCTTGGCTGTTGCCGAAGGAAATGATACCTGGACTTCTGATGAGCATATCGTCGAGCTCCCAAATGCCAACGAATGGGTTTACTTTGTTATCTCGACCACTTTCGCTCAGGCCCATCCAATCCATCTTCATGGTCACGACTTCTGGGTTTTGGCACAAGGAACTGGTACTTACATTACCGATACTGTTACCTTGACCACCACCGATAGCCCTCGAAGAGATGTTGCTATGTTGCCAGCTAACGGGTACATGGTCATGGCTCTCTACACCGACAACCCAGGTGCTTGGCTCATGCACTGCCACATTGCCTGGCACACTTCTGAAGGATTTGCCCTTCAGCTACTCGAGCGTGAGTCAGAAATGGTCAGTGGAAGTATCATGAATGTGGATGCTATAAACAGCACCTGTACTAACTGGGACGCTTATGTGCTCTCTTCCAACCTTATTCAGGACGATTCCGGAGTGTAGATGAATTGAAGAGGATGGTGTTGATGCGATACAGCGACGGAGACTACGAGGACCTACATGGGTTACCTACCCACAAATTAGGGATTCATTCTCATTGCAGGAGCTTGCAATTGGTTGTGGTTCGCTTTGGTCATGTAAAATTTATTCTAGATTTTTAGCTTCGCTTAAGATTGAAATATAAACAGATTCATGAGAAATATCGCATACTGGTTGCACTTGCTGACTCGGAATTCTGCAAAGTTGTTGCCTGAATGTAACTTGAAGTTTGGTGAATGATTAAACTCTACATCATATCGTAGAAAGAGTTCTATCATCAGGGGCTCGCTTAGTTTTACACAACATGACTGCTCTCTGTTCCTGGATCAAGATTCGAAATACGCCATCCCTTCAAACAATAGGTTTTCTTCGTTATACCTCTATATGAAGCGGTTGTGTAAGTAACGCAACCACTTTCTGCACACGTGACTCTAGAAAGATCTGCAGTTCCAGGTTTCATAAATTCAATTTAGCAAGAAATTCTTGCATGATAACTTTAAAACAGAATTCTAAGCGGGGGATACTAGCATACACCCCCAGCTAACCCTAGTTTTAGCCCTACACACCCTCAATGGGCCAATTTCTCCCCTTGAGTCTTCCGATGCATCCCACCCAACCAAGACCGACTAGTAAAGATGCGAATTTTCTTCCCATAAAACCAGAAGATTCCAAGCGCCAAATTATTAGCCAACAAAAGCGCGCAAAAGATCCCCGAAATAACAACAGCATATCCCCTCTCCAAAATCCAATCCAAAAGTTTTAGTCCCATTCCAAAACTGATAGCTTGCTTACCCAAGTTCATCGCAATCAACATCTCACTCGTATTCGCGTTATACGAATCCACTGCGTAAGCGAGTGTGAAGGAGAAGTAGAAGTAGGCACCCCAATTTACCATTGAAACTCCGAACATGTAACCGATCCAATGGAGATCGTTTTGTGCTGTGAGACCATAGACGATGAGACCGGCGGGGGCGATTACCATTGCGGGAAGGAGGACTGGAAGACGCATTTCGGCTTCGCGGATGTGGTTGTTTTTTACGGTTAGGTGGGCTGCGAGACGGTCGGATGTGAATGTGAAAGGGATGGCGCAGAAATATCCTACAGCGTTTGCGACTGCAATGAGACCGGTGTTTTCCTGTTGGGAGAGAAGTGTGAGAATTGCTATAGAAACTTTCAGGATGAGGTGAAACTTACTTGTTTCCAGTTGTATGGTGGTGCGACAATTTTCAAGGGGAACGTATAGTTGAATGCCAAAGCCCCGAGACCGATATAAATTCCTGAACTGTCAACTTCTCTGCATTTTAGGCTGTGGCGTAAGGAGAGCTCACCATATGTGGTTATAACCCAAAACACTGCCGGGACCGTGAAATAGGTGAACGGTCGAACCATAGTCATGAAGAACTCCGCTTCATGATCAATTCCATTGAATAGTTTCAAGGTCTGCAAAAAGGTCTTTCGAACAGGACGTAGAGGTACGGCTTCTTCAACTTGTGCGTCCGCATCACTTTTTTCTCCTATCTGAGATGTTGTTGGAGAGGAGGTAGCGGGAGTCAATGTGACGTGGCGTTTGTAAGAAGTCTCCTCGACGAAGAAGAACGCCAGGATGAAGAGAGCCCCTGCAAATGCGGTTTCGACGTAGAAGAATAGACGCCAGCTGTAACCTCCTGCCAACATATATCCGGCGTATAATGGCCCGGTGGCGCCGAGACAGAGACATACTTTTCAAGAATCGTCAGTTCACTTTCTTTTCTTCCATTGTGCCATTGAAACATGAATAAAGTAAAGTTATCACTCACCAGTGTAGTATGCAATTCTCTTTCCTCTCTCGTGTAAGAAGAAAATATCGTTGACAAGTTGTACAGGAAGAGCTTCGCATACACCAGAACCCAAACCATGAAAGACACGAGCAACCATGAGACCTTGAAACGAGGTTGCGCGGGAAGCTCCAATTAAACCACCTAGAAACTGATGGAGACCAATTGTTAGCTGCCCTGGATTTCTTAGGAAACAGGAGACAAGTGGGAACTTACGCATAATAGACTTCCCAACATCACTGGTCGACGACCAATTTTCAAATAGAGTGGTACTAAAAGTAAACTTCCTACAAGCAATAAACTATGGTTAGCAAAATTGAGCGAGTTAGAAGTTGAGACGAAGGCTGAAACGCACCAAAACCAAAAGCCAAATTAGGGTAAGATATTAATCCTGAAGCATCTGTTGGCGTTACGCCAAATTCTTCTGAGTAGAGTCCAATGTAAACAGATGGGCCAAGAAGAGCCGAGTTTCCAAGGAAAGAGTAAGCAGAACAAATCACAAGAATCATTGTCTTCTTAAAGTTCGACCACTAAATTTTCGTCAGTCAATTTCGACATATTGTTACGAGTCCAGGGAAGGAGGGTCTACTTGAAGGGGATCATTAGGGTCATCAGCCGGGACTGGAAACAGAGCTTGTCCGTAAGCTGTATCATCACCCTCTGTTCAAATATATTGTCATTAGAAATTGTTCTTTAAAGGAGGGTGGGGATTCACGAACCAACAGCAAGGAGATTGACTGTTCCGGGAATATCTTCTTCGTGAGCATGACTATTTGTTGGGTTAGCAATTGCAAAAACTGCTTCGTCTGGTTCCTGTATTTGTACCTGCGAACCAGATGCGGTCCTCCAAACGGCTCCTCCGCCTTGGCATGGTGTTGGTGTGCCATTCTAGCTTCTCGTCTCTGTATGGGAATTTGGAAGAGGTAGTATCGAATCTCGAAGATCAATGGAATAAAAGCTTTCAATGCAACAAAAGTGAGCTAATCTCCCAATTTATGAATTGAAGGAGCCACAAACTCACAGGCGTAGGCAACTTGTGCAGTAAACTCTTTTCCAAATGCCGAGTAAACACAGAATGCGGACTCTTGTTTCAAAAATCTCCAACCCAGAACTTTCCCCAGATTTCCAACAAACCCCACAATGTGGGTTCTTCAGTGCCTTTATACCCCGCGTTTTAGACCCTCCAGTCCTTGTCCTCGTCGAATGAGAGTTCTTCGCTTTGAAACAGTTCGCGGCGTTGCGATAATTGGAAGTTGGAAAGGATTTGAAGAAGTAGAAATCAGCTTACACACTATCTAGCTATATTATCTCGCAAGCACACGTTTTTTTCCAAGTCCGCGCTATTAATGTCCAGAGACCCTGTTCGGCTGTGACAGCAGGTCTTGCTTTGCCTGATAACGGGTAAACACCGCTGGGTGCTTGGGTAGGATTGTGAGGTGCAGATGGCATATTGAGCACCTGCATGGGATAGTACCGTCTAACCGAGCTTTACCAAACATTGAGGTGTTGGGCTGTCGAGAGATTTTAGTCGCGGAATTTTCACACCCACTCCTACAACACTGGGTTCTGCAGTGAGAGCCATCACGAACATGGATAGAGGATAAGAGGGAATAGGGTATGCCCGACCCATATTTAAGGTTTAATTGTACTCGGTATCGCTGCGTTTTATCATACCACCCTACGAACTCACCTACCAAAAACGATTGAATAGAGACTTTGGTAAAGGATATAATTCGCAAGTGAGGGTTTATAAGAAGATGACTTGTAATTAGTAATGCTTCCTGTTCTCCTATTCGCTGGCACTTGTACACCTTGTAAGACAGAATGAGGGGAAGTTGCTTGCCCCTGTATATTTTAATATCGGTGGGGCTTGTCACTGCCTGTCAAATTCTAGGGACAAGGGCACCCTACACGGGTTCTTTGACGTTCTTGCCCAATCGGTGACATCCTTGTATTATCACTCAATTCCATGGATCCAATGCTGAAGATGTGATAGATGATCTTCGGCGCAAACTTTGTTATTGGCATCATCCGTTGTTCAGAAAACTTTAACTTGCGGTAGTGATTTGAGTTTCGGTCAAATGTGTGAGGAAATTGAGAAAGGACTTCATCACAAAAACGTGCATCATTAATTAGACGATGGCAACGGAAATGAAATGATGTGATGTGATGGAAAGATCTGTCAAGGGACCTTGATGGTGGTTCGGAGAAATTGAAAGATATTGATTCGCGACAGATGTCCAAAAATTTGGAATTCCATGGCGAGTGATGTGAATTAAGGCAGTCCAAAAGCACCAGATCATCGTGATGCATGCAACACCAGTCATAATATGCAATATCAGAACGATTCGATGTAACAAACTCTCACGTAAACGGTTGACATTCCTATTCCATCCTCGGTTCACCTTCTTCCACAAGATAGAACTCGAGAAAAGCAGTCGTCAATTGAATAACAGCCGCTTAAAGAAAGATAACCATTAAATTGCCTAGCCTCTTGTCGCCTTCCTAATAGGACTCACAACTTTGCTTCAATACTACTAGGTTGGCTCTCACCATTTTTATGGTAGTACTGTGTAAAATCGTGACAAATATCATACGCCGTCTAAGACAGTTAGTGACAGTTTCCAACCTCCAAATCGCATTTCTCGACTTGGTTATCCAGGTGTCCCATAAGCACCCAATATGAAGAAAACAAAAAAAGAAGACATACCTTATCAAACTCCCTCCTCATCTCCCCCGTAGTATCCAACTCCATATCTCTACAATACCTCAAAAACTCATCATCCTTAAAAGGATCAACCGGATCCCTTTGCGAAACCCTCCTGCAAACAAATTAGCAAACATCGAAAACCAAAAACCCAGGTTTAAAATCGTAGGGCATCGAGAAAAAACTCACAAGAAATTATCACTACTAATAGGATTAATAAAATCCCTCCACTTCCCCCTCCTAACCTCACAATACATATCCAAAATCTCCTCCCCCGCCAACCCTCTCTCAATCCCCACCAAACACTGGTGCAACCCAGCCACATCAACAATCC
>LLCD01001552.1:0-10535 GCA_001414355.1 Hymenoscyphus salicellus
GAGTAGAGTAGAGTAGGTACCTACTACTCTACTCTACTCTACTCTACTCAGACTACTCTGAGTACTACTCAAGTAGTTGAGTAGTTTGTGCTCACACTGAAATTTATTAGACGTAGACGTAGAACAGTAAGCTGAGGTCTCTCTTCACTTTTATGGTAGGGGCGGGCAGTCACATCTGCAATTCAAGCCTTGGTTGTATTATATCAACATTTGAGCTTTCAATTTGTGAGTCTATAAACAGCCAATTTCCATTGCAATCGTAGATTGTTGTGTGTGATCATTGTGAGAGAAAGCTGAATGCTCTGACGAACCGCTGAGTGAAAGAGAAAATAGATGCCACTGAGAAGGAAATACTACCAACCGACTACAGACCCCTGTACATAATAGTCACGTGCATCCTCAAGGTTCGCAAGCAGTTGCACCGAACGATTATGGCTTCAAGAACGTGCATCTTTTCTTCAAAACCTTACTTAGCAATTGAGGTCAGCGCCCTGAGAGTTTTCAACAGAGAAAGCAATGGGAAGTTCAAGCCCTTACCCGCAATTCATCCTCTTGGGGGACTCGCTCATACAATACTCCACTCGCCTCCATGCCAAAAATGATAGCGAGGGTAAGCCAGTGGAGCGACGCAACTTTTCTTTTGGCGCAGCAATAGCTGAGAAGGTTGAGAGGCGACTTGATATCGTGAATCGGTTTGTTTTTCTGTTCTCGACCCTTCATGAGAAACTTGCTGAAATCCAACCAGCGGCTTCTCTGGTTACAATACGAGCAATATACTATTCATTCTTGACAGTCTCATCCCAAAGCCAGAATATGCCAAGGTTGACTACCTGGTAAGTCAATCAGCTTCTCATAATCACTCTATATAAAGATCGAGTATGCTCACCTGTTCGAATTTTGTATGATTGTTGTTGGCATTCGTTCGGCTTCTGATGGATTCTTCGTAAGCTGACGATTTAGCTTCTGCTCTTGGGAGCAAACGATTCTTGCCTGGAAACGAGTCCAACCAAACAGCATGTCGGCCTTGATGAATACCGCAAGAATCTCAAGAAGATCATTGAACACGATTCAATCCAGAAGCATAACCCGACGATTCTGTTGGTTACCCCGCCTCCCATCCATGAATTCCACTTGCAGGAGGAGGATTTGAAGGCAGGCAATGGTACATTGACGAGGAAGCAAAAAGTTACTGAACAATATGCCAGAGCCGCGAGGGAAGTTGCGTTGGAATTCCATGACAAAAGGGTCATTTTGGTTGACCTCTGGAAGGCCATGATGGACGATGTTCGAGCAGCAACTCCGGATAATGGTTGCAACGATGAGGCTGACTTACCCGGATCCCTTAGTCAGGGCAAGAACGCACGTCTTTATGAGCTCCTCGTGGATGGATTACATCTCTCTGGCGCAAGCTACAAGATTTTCTTCGATTCTGTCGTCGTTGCTTTGGGTGGCAGTTGGGTTGAAAATACAGTGGACAGAGAGGCTTGGGTATTTCCGTAAGTGAAGATATTCGGACCTGCGATTGAAACACCACTAATAGGTCGTAGAAGATGGAATGATGCACCAAGAATGTCTGAAGGTTAGAATACAGACGGGTAGATCTCTTTTGCTCCGGAAAATCTGTCATGGAGAGAGGCAGAGGCGCTTGAGAAACGTTCCCGATCGGAACAGGGGTTCTAGGTACTATACCTCGGAAAAGAATTCACATAAATTGTAGTAATTTCAAAAGCAGATTACGTAGGCATTGAATTAGCAAAGGAAGTTGCTTTGCTAGGCTTTGCTTCTCATGTGTTACCGTTACTCGTGGCTAGTCTACCCCTGCATTTGGATTGCTGGGCAAGCAGTGCACCAGGGTGCAGGCATTCGTGGGACACCTTATTCCACACCAAAAATAATGCTAACAAGCTAAACCACGACCTCTATACCCAGAAAAATTAGATGACTACAAATATTATATTATCAAGTTTAATAACGCAGCTTAGAATTATTACAATTAAGTCGTGTTTTGAAGTAAATCAAAGTTGTAAACGTCTAGTTTGGGTGTAAAATGTGAGGGCTGTCCCACGAATGCCTACACCCCCTGGTGGTGGAGCCCAGCAGCGTACTCTAGCGTAGCACGCTGAGCCCCCGAAGCCGCAAGGGGGGCGTTTGATTCAGCATAGCATCACGACTCCACAGTCTACCTCCCTCACAACCTCAACTCCCTCCAGACCTCACCAGCACAACATCTCACACCTCACACCTCACAATTCCACCTGCCACTCCAACACTAACAACCACGATCACGCGCATAATCCCACTAAACCTCTTCAATACCGCAGCACCAACACCGACGTGCGCTCTTTCAACCCCATCTCAGTCTTACCTGGACTCCGTTTGTTACATTAGACCACACAATATATCACTCTCCCCCTTTAACCCTCAACCTACTCGAGCCACTGCGCCCACAATCCAAATCAAACACATCTCCATCTGCAAGATCTGCACCCCATTTAAACCTCCTTTTTATAACGAAATAACGAATTTACGACACAATTGACCTACACCCACCCTTTCCTCTACTCCTCCTATCCCTTCTGTCGGTACACACACACGGTACACTCACGAAATCTTCACAGAACTATCATTCGAAACAGCGGTCTATTTCCCCCCAAATATAAAAACCCGGGCAGTGACCGGTGGTCGCAGGTCGATGTGGTGGAGGCGGCGATTACTGTGATTCCTGCAGAGGGCATTGCTCAAGGGGTTGTTCGCTGCCTGTTTCAATAACCGCACCTCTTCGAAGTCTAGCTGCGATAGGTAGTGCAACAATCACACATTGCAGTATTCCCGGAATTTGTCACCTGGAAGGATCATATTTTGGAAGGGTTCAGAGGGTTCTCTAGTCGCGAATCATTCCCATTACAGACGCAGCACCTGGAACGCACCTTGTATTGTCAACTCTCGGCCCAGCTCATCGCTGTTTATCCCACGTACACGGGAATTTTTGAGAAACGAGACTTCTTTCCTGGCGGACTCTGACTCGGGTGACAAACGAAGTTCGGGCATGGATCCACAGTTTACACCCACTCGAGAAGAATTGTACCATGTCCAGATGGACGTTAAACATGTTCAATCTGTACAGATCAACCATGCAGAAAGATTGCTGAGGCTGGAGAAACGCCAAGCTGATGACGCTGCTCTGAAATCGGTCTGGGGGAATGGGTCTCCATTTCCAAGCGTTCTGAGCGGGACCCCTCAGCAAGGTCAGTCATTTTCTCCTTCTACAATGAAACCAATCAGCTAATAATTTAAAGGTCCAGTTCAGCACCACCCCACTGATGTCTTTGATGACTTTGATGACGAACAAAGCCATAATCTTCTTGGGAGCCTCCAACTAGAAGCTGATGAAGAGCCAGTGCGTCGTGGAGCTTCGAGAGCAAACAGTGTTCGATTTGACGTGAGCGCTCTCCAAGGTTCGCATTGGAACCCAGGCTCAAGAGGCTCCGGAGATTTTGGTCCTGTCCGTCCAAGCAGTGGTATTGGGAGCCACCCTATGACAGAGAGATCACTATCACACAAATCAGATGGCAGGCATAGCTCAGCCGGGCATTCAGTGCACTCCATGCACTCCAATCCATCTGGAAGAAACAGCAGCCTTGGCCTTGATACCAATTTCATCATTGGTGGCCAAGACGATGACTCTCCAGTCGACACACCTGACCCACCACCTGGTTTATTCGTCTTGGGATCCGTACCTTCAATCATTCGATGCTGGTTGACAACGAATTTCTCACATAATGCATTACTTTATGCTGATATCTGCTCTGGCTCTCAGAGGTCTGTTCTCGATTACAGTTTGGTAAAGGAACTCGGCCTCGCAGAGCAAATCCAAAAAACCTCGGCTGGTCGCCATCATATCAGACTTCCTGTATATCTTCCTGAAGCCGTCATAACTCAGCCAACTTCAAGATCGAACAGTCCTGCTCCCCAGCTTCCAACACTTAGTGCGGATTTTGAAATTGTAGGACTTTCCCAACGCAGCACCGTCGAGCGCAAACAGGGAATTCGTATTATTCTTGGTAGTGATATCCTCCGCGCACATAATGCGGATATCTTCTTCTCCCAGAATCTCATGACACTCTACGGCGATGATCGCAGCAAACTCTCTGTTCCATTTGTTAGACCCGAAGACGACGCCTTGTTCAAAAACTTATGTACTTCCAACCTTCCGCCCGAGAAGAACGAATTGAAAGCCACCGCTGCCCCCTTCACCCCAATAGATGCCAAATCCAAATCCGAAGCCACGCCTCTCGTTCTCAGCTCTGTTTTACCTAATGGACAAGAAGAGGCAGCGAAAGCCAAGCACTCTGAAAGTACAGCACGAGGAACCTCAGCAACACAGCCCGAATCGCCGTTCACTCCTGTATCAATGTCGGAACTGAGCAACCTAGATCGAGTTATCAGTGTCCAAGAAAGCACCTCTTCCGCTCTCAATAATTCGGGCTCAGAAAAGTCTCATGGCGGTGAACACTTGCAAGAGGTTGACGCATCCGAGGCAGTTGTATCACCAGAGTCCAATCGCCGAGACTCTTCAGTTGGAATATGGGGATCGTGGCGCCAGGGAACTGTCAATGGTGGTGAGAGTGGTCGCGAGGCCGAAACCACCAGTGGTTACCAGCGCGCAGCTCGGGGTGGTAGAAGCATGAAAGTCCTCAAACCATCCTCAAAGTCCGTCTCTTCCATTGCCGTACCCTCCCGCTCAACCTCTTCCGCGCGCACAGGAACAGCCCACGAACCGACCCCACCTTCTCGACCGGCCGTTGAGATGCAGAGAAAGAGCCAGGTGGAGAGCCAACCTTTGAAATGGGAATCGAAGCGCATCTCTTCGGAGGAACAGAAGCTACAGCGAACGGTTGTGACGACGATTCCGAGATCGGAGAATCCGGTTGGTGGTGCTAGTGCTTTCTCGTGGATGAAACCTGCGAGTAAGAAGGCTACTACTGCTGAGTGATGTGGTGATGTGGCAGTGTAAGAGAGATGGATTCATGTGGCTTATGCTGTGTGTGTGTTTTGGGATGAGGATGTCGGGTTTGCTAGAGATACTAGATTAGACCTTCCTGACAGAGTATGCAAATCATCAAATCCCCTTTCTCTCATGATAGTGAAGAGGTGCTCTCTGTATGTGGTGAAACCATTCGTTTACTCCCGAGTGTTTTCAGGATTTATAAAGGAGTTGAAGTAGAATAACAAGATTCCTACGCACCTCGGTTGAGCAAACCAAAGAGATGTTGATAGAGAGGTACAAGTATGGAATAGCCCCCTGTTAAGCTGCCCTGAAGGCTTCTGGTTCGCTACGTTCCCTGTGAAAAGCCCGGTTGGGTTGACCCCTCGCTATCGGGACGGAAAAAACGTACACCCTTATACGAAAAGATAAGATCTATACTCCACACCAGCTGAAAAGAATCTATTAAAAATGGAAGAATCGACAATTTGCTCTAGTTATTGGAACTTTTAGTAGCATTGTGTGGAGAAAGCCCGATATCGCAGGGCGAGAATCGAACGTCCTGGCAGAGCCCCTAAAGGCAGGGGGGAAGCGGGGCTAAGCCTGGAGGAGAGAATCTAGGACCCAATTTACAGAGAGGTTTACTTAAAATATAGCGTTCGCGCTATATTGCGGCTTCGGAGCACCGCTATTATAATGTGGTGCACTTCGGGCAATTCTTTATGCTTTTGATTGCGGTATTTGTATAGCTTTTAGAGAGAAGCGAGCGTTTACAGGTGTGTATATAGTTTATGTGAGAGCCCAAAAGTCAAGTTTGCTCAATCAGGGGTAGCTTTCCTTACCCCTACCTCGCGCATTAAAAAGGATTCTTAGTATTTTTCCACAAAGCTGAATTACTTTGAAATGTGCTACCGGTACTATGCGAGTTTAGGGGAATTAATATGCTTTATTTACTAATGATAAGATTTACTACTGCTGTCTAGACGTACACAATATTAGCTTTATCTCAGACATTTACAATATGTTTTTAAATTAGTATTTTAGTACTAGATAGATTACATTAATTTCAGTTAACAAATTCAATTCTCCTAAATAATCTTAGCTATTGAAGTTCGACAAACCTGATTTAGAAAGGTACTTGATGCTATGAATCTTATAAGTAGTGTTAATTATACTTAACGAATTTAATTATTCTTGATATTCTCAATTTTCTAGATTTAATAAACCTAATTTAAAGACAGACTATGATTACTTATCTCCAAATCGCTTTAGTCTCTATTAATTTAATTTAATTATTCTGAAATGACAGAAGAATACTTATAGTTGATAGACTCACTATGAGATTCACGAAGGAAGTAATATAATTGGTCAATTCTACAATTGGTGAATAAAGCATACCAGAACTTAGTATTAATAGTTAGTTCGGTTAATGGAATAGTGCTTAGAAATAGTTACGTAGCGAGTTTTCGCTGTACGGTAAGATGGATAATTATTAAACTTAGCTTTTTTGAGGCTTGGGGATAATGAAGACTAGCGATTTCGTGGTCTCGGGTGTTGCTCTTGCGCACTGCTGGTATTATCGGAAGATATATAAGTTTTGAAATATAGTTCGAGGGGAGGGTTGTTAGATTTCATTTCTTTGAGTACAAACTTAGCACGCTTGGTGGATGGTTGTAATGTTAGTTTGGGTTGAAGACCAAGGTTGAGCAACTATATTTGGTTTTTCTTACCAAGTAAGTTTTAGTATTTTAGGTTGTATGTTATAGACAAAGATGGCTAGGTTGATTCAGTGGTTGAGGTGAGTACCTTTCTTACTAAGCGATCTAAAAAGGGGGTGGTGACGGAAATAGGGCTTTCAAATTAATTTTAGAAAGGAATGTTAGTACCAAGCACATATACTAGGCGTACGAACTGCTCGAAATCTACAAACCAAACAGATAGTATTGATGTTAACAAGCTAATCCCAGTAAAATATCAACACCAATGTGTATGGCATCAGAGATTAACACCGCTTGTTGTTATGTCTCCATCTAGTTGTTTTCTTCTCTCAAAAAAAATCGAAAAAAATCTACTATCTACATGCTAGGTCTAGTCCTTGGACCCCAGAAAAAGCCATCCTGGCATCCCCCAGCTCAGGCACGGAATTACCATACCCTACTAAGTTTAATTCTCGCACTGAGACTGCCTGAATTTGATATCCCCTTTTTTCGAACTCGTTATCTAAAATCAGGTGTTAGCGAATGTCAGACAATATAGGTGTTTCTCTTACCAGAAGTTCTGGAAACAAATAATCCCGTTGAGTCTATTGAAGTCCCCGTAGAAGCACGCAGCTAACTGCTTCGGCTGGGAAGTGAAGGGTGATCCTCCCCACTAGTTGACTTCTTTACACGAGCATTCAGGTAAACGATATATCCTACTACAACATAGACCCCCTTGTCCTGCAATTCCTTCTTCCTGTACCAGTTAGCAGCATCACTAGCTCTTGGTTTATAACTCTCCTGCTTGCGATACTTGATCAATTCCGTGACATAATCTTCACTCCGCTCTAAAATATACTCCTCACACCGATCGGCGATTATTTCTACCTCGACATTGGAGACTTTTCTTGGTACTTGGTTGGGTGATAGAGTAATTGGTATTGAACCGCATATCCGTACCAAGGTCCACATGTATAAGCTTTTTAGATATATGCTCACCATGGTTTATATCTAGTAAGCTCAGCATCACCATTGGTGGGTACCTCTGGTAATCAGTAATAAGACTTCCAATCCAGTCATCGACGATTTTAATATCTGTGCCAGTGGAATTCGTTGTCAAAAATGATCTTGAGGTTCTTTCTGTCTGACAAGGGGGCTGCCTCTGGTAAAGATTCTAAGCCTATTTTTGGCTCAGCAAAAGTCGCCATGGACCTCTGGTGTGTGGACTCCTGGGGTTGCAAAGGTTTACTTAGATTCTGTGGGAATAAGTTTTGAATTGGCTCTATGTACGGTTCGGTTTGGGTTTTCAGAATATAGCGGTCGGTTTCTTGTTCCAACTTTTCTTGCTGTGTAAGAATCTTTGGTGTCCCAGCATTCGGCAAATTACTCCTCGGGAGCTTATAAAAAGCTTCTGGAGATTGCCGTGGGCGGACTGGCAAGGAACCAGGCTGAATTTTGCCTATCTCATTGGTGGTTTTGTTCTGTTCTGTGTCAGATTTGAGTACCTCAAGCACGTTTCGCGACGGAGTATTTGACATAGTGTGAAAGGTTCCCACGGAAGCTAATGAGCAGTCTGCCTGATCAAGGTGTTTAAGGCTCTCTAGAAATAGCTCATTTGCACTTGGACGATCTTGGACCCTAAAAGTAAGGCAAGAATCTACCAAACTCACAATAGACTGCGGGTCAGTCTCCGGCAAACTGGGTAGAGATGGGTAAGTGTGAAGATTGTAAAGATATTTTCTCGTATAGAAGTAGTATAACGTGCCTTTATTCTCATTAAGTCAGTATACATAGAAGAGATCAATAGGATCATGGGAATCTCACATCCAAGAGCAAGTATGCCTGCCTTGTTGCTCCAGTCTGGATTATCTTGAGTCATCTCCTGTATGACCGCTTAACAGCAGAATGATACACAGGAGATTTAGCTAGCTAACCGGAGCGATGAAACCATAAGTACCACCAAACAAAACTTGTTCCATTGGGGATCTAATTACACCTAAACCGAAGTCGCAAATTTTGTACACCACTTGGTTAGACGGTTTGCATTGGACTAGGACTGCCTACGGGGTCAGTAAAGCCAGGCCAAGCTCAAAGATCTCGCCTTTACAGCAAAGAGTATTTACCTGGAGGTGGGATGTGACTTGGGGTTTAAGAACTCGCTAGAGTTACATATCCGAAAGTTGGCTTCGGACATCGTGGCAACACGGCTGTTTCTCGAGACGCAGGATCCGAAGAAGTTTTTTAAGCGGGGTTTTCGCGATATCGTGAGAGAGAAGGGCGAAAGAACTTAATAAAACCCTTGCACGCGACAAACAAGAACTCACCCAGGTACTCGTGATGAACGACATCAAAGCACGGAATGTGGACTAACTTCTCCTCACCAAGAAGAGATTTGAACGTCACGAAAATGTCGACTACCAACCTATTCCGTCTACCTCAAACATTTTCGTCGCAAAGGGATATTATAGGGAATCTCCTCTAGAGGGGAACTTTCTCGAGACCACAGTTATTGTTGAACGAAGCACTAGCAATATTCAAGTCACAGAAGAAATGTTCAGGGAGATTACCGCTTTTCTTCGCCATAAGCTCTCTGAAAACGACACTTCAAAGTCCCAAGATGTGATGATCAAAGGCATTCTTCCCTGTCTCGGGTACCGCATGGAACCAGAACCGGAACTCATCTTCTCCATACCTAAAGATGTCCAAAACCCACAGACTCTCCAGACCGTGATCTCGATGGATCAAGGCGTGGCACGACACCCGCTTGATTTCCGATTCCGACTTGCGAGAAGACTGCCTGAAGCGGTACTGAAAGTTCATTCTGCTCACCTTGTACACAAGAGCATCCGAACAAACACGGTTTTACTCCTTCAACCAACCTCCACGGCTAAGGACGAGAAGCCTGAAAATTCTTCTGGGTTCGGAGATATATATCTTTCGAATTGGTGTCTCCTACGGGGCGTTTCTGGGCCGACTAAGCAGAGTGGGGGTAACCAGTGGACTGAGGACCTCTACCGTCACCCGAGACGACAGGGACTCCACGTCGAAGAGCGCTACAACATGGGACATGACATCTACAGTTTAGGCGTGCCACGTGAAAGAATGAAAGTAAATGTCAAGTGTTCTTCTCTGTCTCGTACCTTCCTTCTATACAAGTAGGACTGTGATTTGGGAGAGAGTTAGTTCCAAAATGTTTCTTAAGAATTAGTTGCTCCTTTACACATGGGTAGTAATTAACTCCAACGGAAAATCTTTTATCTATAAAGAGTTCCAATACATACTACTCTTACGAGACGAATGACATTCTTCATTCCGTTTCACGGAGCACTTCAACAGATACTTGGGAGTATCTATACTTAATTGTAACGCTAAGCTGATGTTTCCAAGGACATTTATACGCCACCAATTCTTTTATTGTTTAAGTGGTGCTTGGGTTTCATTTGTCAACCGAAATTTCAATATTTGTTCGGACGCAACTAATGTGTGCCCCTCAAGCAAAACCGTCCAGTTTGATGAAAATACGATACTGCGAGTTGTTTTGTTATGAGATGTTAGGTAATAACGTTGGTGAAGATGTAATTAAGTGACGCTGAGATGGGTTTCGTGGAGAGTGAAAATACACAAACTGAGAGCTTCCACAAAATTATGAAAATCAAGTCAACATAAGTATAAACTTGAATCAGTTGAAGATTAAATACAGCTAGGTTGACTTCGCTCGTATTTCGAAACCCCCCGAAATTTGAAAACCAATGCAGAGGCTCAGAAATTGAGTGCAAGCCAGTCTTACCATGTGGGAGATGCTATTTTCGAAGCTGATTACATGCGGCTCAGTCAGGTATTGTACACATTGAGTC
>LLCD01001553.1:0-10534 GCA_001414355.1 Hymenoscyphus salicellus
ACTGAGACTCGTAGTGCGTATTTTTAATACTGTTGAGATTTATGCAGTATAAATTGTACGTATTAAAGTGGGTTTACCACCGTAACTTTTGGTGGTACAATATTCCAAATACTACTGGATTCACTGGTTCCAACAGCTCGCTCTCTCCTTTGACTTCCAACACATCCACCTAGCAATAATTCAATGTCGTCACAGACCACGCCTCATATCCGCAGCACTATCATTGCCTTCATTGGTACGTCTCCAATATGGGACCCGTGAATAACAGGAAGGGGTTTGAGAGTGAAGGATTTTGCTAACAGCAAAAGTTGTTAGGTCTCTGCAGCGGGTAAGCACCATGACAGAGTTGGTCACATTTGAGTTTGCCTCAGTATCCTTTTCATTCCCCAACCACGGAATAAAATCGAGCCGCTCGAGATGAAACCAGAGCTTTCGCTTATTAAAAAGGGGGGAGGGCAACTACATATCCCATAACAGGGGTCGTTTTAACCGGCACGGTTGGCTGCATAACTCGGCCATTCCAGGTGCGCCCCCGACCAGCATGCGCCCGTTCATCTACCCATATTTGACCAGCGTCTTCCAACACCAACGCAACGCACCCATCAACCGGTTGGGATTACAGCCATTCAGATCATTGAACAGACCGTGAAAATGGATGAGGTGGTTTTTGCGTTGGGCGACTGCAAGAGGTAAGCCCTAGTCAGGTTCTACAACTATGCCATCTTCCATTTGTAGGGCAGAACTCCTTTTTATCCGCTTCCCCGGCTAATCTGTTTGTCTTCCTGTCTTGACCTCATACTCTGTGAAGTTGAAGTTGAAGTTAAAGGAAAGCCACCCGGTCCAGGCAGAGTTTGAGTCATATCTTTAACAATCCCCAAATACCCTGCCATCAACACCCGCACGATACTTCGGACAGACGCTGGAGACATTGTGATTATTTCAGTATGGCGATGTTCAACAGTGGGATTGGGCAATGTGTCATCATCCTCATTCTGAGCGTTAGTAAATTTCAGGTGTGAACTCAGTTGATTTAGAGGCTAACAGCTGCATATTAGTACCTCTCTTATATCGCCACGAGTGCTATTTACAATCTCTACTTCCATCCACTCGCCAAGTTTCCGGGCCCAAGACTATGGGCAGTCTCTCGAATGCCCTTTATTGCAGAGATGCTTGGTGGCAATCTACCTTTTCGCATAAAGAGCTTTCATGATGAAGTAAGTTAATGGGGACACTGTTCTTCCACTCCCTCATTTCCTTTGTCCTTGAAACATTATCTGAAACGCTCCTGAATCAACCCTGAATCTCTCCTGAATCAACCCTGAAGCCTACCAAAAATACTGTGCCGTATCCCGAGACTTTCCTTAATAGGCAATTACTGACTCCCCATCACCCAGTATGGCAGTATTGTACGAATTGCTAGCGACGAGTTATCTTTCATAGATTCTCGCGCTTGGAAAGACATTTATCTAAGGAAGGACTTTGTTCGACCAAAGATCTGGGGCTCTCGTCCTCCAAAAGTGGAGGCACATAATGTTATCTCAGCGCCGATGGCCGATCACGCGCGGTTTCGACGAGCCTTTCAATCTGCATTCTCGGAGAAAGCAACCCAACAGCACGAAACAACCGTCCACAAGTATGTGGATCTCTTAATTAACCGACTGAACGAAGTCACAAAGAAGAGCGGAGAGAGGCCAGGTAGAGTTGATTTGGTTCAGTGGATCAACTTCACGGTGTTTGATGTTATCGGAGACTTGGTAAGTGAGATTTTCAAGCAATGTTTTCCTATTCTAGTTGTTTCGCGGCTTAGGCTCTCTTGCTCCTTAACAAACCTCCTGGACATTTCCTAAGAAAGTGAACTGACTTCTAGATTCTCATTATAGGGCTGGGGAGCTTCTTTCGGCTGTCTAGAGGACCAGACCTATCATCCCTGGGTCAAGGTTGTGCTCCATTTCAAGCAGGTTCTCAAGGGAACTTCCATACGCTATTACCCCTGGTTGAATGCTTTTTTAATGAGCATTTTGCCTAAATCAGCATTCGCGGACTTGGAAAGAGCTCTCTCTCACGCTCACAACAAAGTCAAAGCTCGCCTAGCACGTGAGGCAGATCACCCAGATATTATGGCACACATAGTTGATTACAACAATGCATACCCAGAAGCCGGACTTTCACACGGAGAGATCGAAGCAAATTCCATGGCACTCGTTGTCGCGGGAAGTGAAACAATCACCACTGCATTATCTGGGGCAATTTATCATCTTCTCAAGAACCCAAGCATTGCAAAGCAAGTGGTCAACGACATACGCTCTAGCTTTGCATCTGAAGACCAAATCACAGCATCTGCAATATCCTTAATTCCATACTTTACCGCCGTGCTCAATGAAACATTGCGTATGTGTCCACCACTTCCCGATAATCTACGACGGGAAGTCCCCAAGGGTGGTGCTGCAATATGTGGCCATATTATTCCTGAAAACATGACCGTTGGTATTCCTTGCTGGGCAACTTTCTACTCCGAAACAAATTTTATCTCTCCTGATAAGTTTTTGCCGGAAAGATGGCTCAGTGATAAACCTGACTCAATTTACAAAAAAGACAATAGATCAACCTTTCATCCATTTTCTACTGGCCCACATAACTGTATGGGTCAACCTCTGGCTTGGGCAGAGTTGAGAATCATTCTAGCAAGAATTCTCTGGAACTTTGACATCAATTTACCGGACGGGGACAAATTACCCAGTTGGACTGACCAAAAGATATATTGGACTTGGGAGAAGCAACCGCTGGAGGTTCAATTGAAGAGGGTTCAACATTCCTGAATTTCAGCTTTAGCGAACGTGTGTCCTGTGAGTAGTTTAGGAAATGGCAACCTTGTTTTTGTGAAAGCAGATTTTTCTTTGAGAAGCAAGAATGTGTTTCAGGTAAAATAGTCTGGATTTATGCGCAGTAAATTAGCACAAACTTTGTGTTTTCCACACGACTCGTCAACTTTGTGGACCACGTAAAGGGCTGGGGACTCTAAAATGGCTCACGTATTGATTTGAAAACAGCATTTGGAGATCTGGTTTAACCGGAACATTAAATGGCTTGCAGGAAAGTATGTATGTCTCTAAATCTTCATTCATCTCAAGCACCAGCCCCAAGCTCGCAAAACCAAGAATCTATCCTTTTACATCCTCTTCCTGTGCCATACTAAGAGCCTTCTTGACACTTGCTCTTCCCAGCATAGAATCAGTCCAACGTTTGAAGTTTGGATGATTCTCAACATTCCATTCTTCCCTGTCTGAAAGAAACAGTGGCAGTTGCGCACTCCAAGACACAAACGCCAAGTCAGCGTATGTGATCTTTTCTCCAACTAACCAATCGTGACCTTCCAGTGCCTTGTCTAATACCTTGACGATGCGAATGGCTTCATCAACATAGCGCTTTTTGGCAGACTCCAATGGTTCTTGGTGAAACAACTGGAACCAAGCTAGCTGACCCCAGTATGGTCCTTGACCAGTTGACTGAAAGTGTTGCCATTGAAGTGTGTGATATTTCTCGGGCACACTGGTGTAACTGATTTTGTGTTCAATGTCGTAAGTTTCGATCAGATAAGTGACAATTGCGCCGGACTCCCACAATGTGATTCCAGTATTGGGATCTTGAATAGCTGGGACCCTTCCATTGGGATTGATAGCTTCGAAAACTGGTTGTTTCAAATCGGCGTGCTCGACGAACTTGCCAATGTACGGAATTCCAAGCTCCTCCAGTGTTGTGATAACCTATAAAATTGTGTGAGGAGCAAAGATCAACAAGCCCATACTCAACAATACCATACCTTGGCGGGATTTGGAACCTGGGCTACATCAAGTGTTAGCATTGAGTTTTCAAGAAATTACTTGCGGGCGAACTTACGTCTCCAGTACAACGTGATTGGTTGCATTTTGAGATTGAAGGATTTGTAAACTTCGTAGGGCTTCCGAAAAGTTTCGGAAATAACGGGCTGCTCAGTAGTTGAGCGTTGCCTGCTTTCTCGTTGAATAAGTAGGTTTTGCCAAGCCTTTGAATCTTTTAAATTTCCAGATAATATGCTTTGATTATCCACAGAGTGACATGCCTTCAATTTACTTCAATGAAAATTGGATAGGGGATCAAATCTCAAAAATTGCGTGCGGGCACTTGCATATGCACGCTGGCTTCCTTCCTTGTTACTTTTGTTGGATATTTGCCACAAAAGTGCCTTGCATCAATAACTAGTAATTAAAGACTGCTTTTCCATGTTGGCGACTTGCCACACAGGTGCTTTCTTCCAACAAATATTAATATGTCCATGCATACAGGATTATTCCCTACATCTTTGCTGGACATTCTTTACCATGGGTACCAATCACCAACAAGTAATGCAACACGCTTGCATAATGCTTGGATATTGTTGGAAGTTCTTCATGAGAAGATGCGCACCAACAATTAATGCATTACGCTTGCATATATGAGATATGCTCCTTCCCCTTTTGTAGTGTTGGATATTTGCCACAAGAATGTTGACGACCAACATTGATGATCTCTACATGGTTATATGCTTCCCTCCCCTGTATCTTGTGTTGGACATTTGTCACACGAGCGCTGGTTACTAGCAACGGATACGTTGTAATTGCATATACGGTGTTGGATAATCTTCACGAAAATGCCGATCACCAACATAACATGGATATTTGCAAAACTGGTAGTTCCTAAATCACACATGCTCTTCCTTTCTAAATGCATTCTGTTGCATATTGTCCCTTCACGCGCAGCACATACGCCTCGTATTCGCTTAATCAAGGCCACCATCAAATTAGCGGCAGATATTTGAGAGCATAACATTATTGAAAATCTACTGGAGTAAGCCAACAATGCCAAAGCCATATAAGCGAAGGCTTTTTGTTTCCAAAATAGGACTTATTGGTTTACAAACGAGGCAATGTAGATTTACAGCAATAATTTCCTGTCGGGCCTTTTCCAATCTTTCCTGTTATCCTGTCACTCGATAAAAGAGGTAAACACCGTCAGGAGGAAACCCCTTGCATGGAAGTGAGAAATCTTAGCACGATTTTGTTGCATATTGAGAACCCGAAATAACACCTCGGATCGCATTCAAAGGAGGCCTATCATTTTGATCCGTTTCGGTTTAGTCCGAACTTTCAGGAAGCGCTGAGAAGAATAGCCGAGTTAGCAAGGAAGAGTGCACCTCGGTGACTTGTCGAGTCATGCACTAATGGAAAAGATGGGATAGAAGGCTCAATGAGAAGACCGGAACTCGGAACTCGGAACTTAGTTGTGTCTATATTTGGGCCAGAAAGGATAACAAAATTGAGCGAAATTACTTGTGTTTACCTATGAGATACTCGACTTTCTGCAATTCTGGACACTTGTTGTTTTAGTGTTAAGAATGTTTACTTATCAGCTGAATACGTTCGGAGATAATCAAAATGATGAAAACGAAGCCTTGTTACTTGTTAGCTCCTTGTTTAATGATTCCAATAGGCTTTGCGGTGTTTGTACCATGTCATGTAGTATATATGACACTTCATGGCTTTCGATGGTGTCACAGGAGGCTAATGGAATTACTAATTGGACGTTCCCGGAATGTTTTCAGTACATTTTGGAAACACAATCAGCATCGGGTGGGTGGCCGGCATACGCCTCTCAGGTTGATGGAATATTGAATACTATGGGGGGATTACTTGCCTTGCTTAAGCACAAAGACGCATCAACACCGTTGCTTCCCACGAATCCTCCCTGGAATAGTGAGCTTCGGATTTCAAAGGCAAAAGAAAGCCTTCAGAACCAGCTATGGGTGTGGGATGTCGAGGTCTGCGATCATGTTGGCTTCGAGTATCTTGTTCCAGCTCTCATCGGTATGCTTGAGTTTTATGGGATGACCTTCGATTTCCCCGGGAAAAGATCACTTCTCGAGTTGAATCAGAAAAAGCTAGTAAATTTCTCACCAAAGCTGTTTTATATGTCAATCCAAACCACGGCATTGCATTCGCTAGAAGCATTTTTTGGCAAGGTTGAAATCGATCGTATCGCACACCACAAGATAGGCGGCAGTTTTATGGGGTCACCAGTATCAACAGCTGCCTACATGATATCTTCAACAAAATGGGATTCAGAAGCAGAGTTATATCTCAGGTCTGCAATTGTGAATGGTGTCGGGAAGGGAAATGGCGGTGTTCCTTGCGCTTTTCCCACCACAATCTTCGAAATCACTTGGGTAAGTAACTTACCAACAAACCTTGAAGTATTGCGGAGTTGAAATTAACTGGCACAGGCTCTTTCTACTCTTCTCAAAGCTGGTTTCACAACTAGTGAATTAGGAAAACACAACGTCGACAACCTTACCAATATTATAAAAAAGGAATTCGTCGCAAGACGTGGGGTTGTTGGTTTTGGTGAGAAAATCTCATCATGTCTTTTCAACTGCCGAACTAACAACATATTATAGCACCCGGAGTGATGCCAGATGCTGATGATACTGCCAAGTCAATCTTGACACTCAACCTTCTCGGTCATTCTGTTAGCCCAGATGGAATGATCGCCAAATTCGAAGCCGACACGCATTTCAGAACTTACGCTAGTGAGCGCAACTCGAGCTTCAGCGCAAATTGTAACGTTCTGGATGCTTTGCTGCATACAAACAACCCCGATCAGTACTCTAAACAAATTCTCAAAACAACGATATTTCTATGTGGTGCCTGGATGTCCAGAAAAGTTCAAGATAAATGGGTAAGTTCCAAGACCACCAGCAGTTTGACTAAGGAACTAACTGTAAATATAGAACTTAAGCAACCAATATGCCATGATGCTGTTAGCGCAAACCTTTCGGCGACTACTAGTTTTGTGGGATGAAGGCGGACTCCCAAGTCTCTCCCAGCAACTTGTAACAGAAAGGGTGGCCTTGGTACTCTTTCAAATCATGTTCCAAACTCTAGTACGCCAAAACACTAATGGCTCGTGGGGAATCGACTTGTCTTGCGAGGAGTCTTCATATGAAATCCTCACTCTTGTGGATTCGGCAATATTTATGTGGACGGATTGTCTGGCTGAGCGGATCCGAGTTGCAATTGAAACGGGACGACAATTCTTAATCAGATCGCATCATCAATGGGGTAATGCAAAGTATATCTGGGTTGAGAAAGTCAGCTACAAATCAAGTCTTCTGTCGAACACCTATTCCGTTGCGGCTAGTAAAGCGGCAGACAAACACCTTCTACAGAGTTCAGACATAACACAACTTTTTCGAGGAAAAATTTTCTTCGAAATCCATCAATCTCTTTACACCAATCGATAGCAGCTAGAATTTCAACCACTCCCCCCTCCTCCTAGGAGACCTACTCCTCTGGTGGCAGAGATACACCCCTCAAAAGATCACGGGAAAAAATTTTCACCCCCCCCTTCATGACCTCAATCAACCCTACCACCTCCAACACCGCTACCATGGCAGTCCAAGTACAATCAAACTTGGAATGGGAACAAGATATTATAGAAGGAACGGCCTATGAGCCCATGCAACTCGTCAACGAGCCCACGCTCCCTACCAGCCCAATCTACCCAATCATCACCCTAGGACCTCCAATCCCTTCTACCCCCCACGAGAATCCCTTTTCCGAAGGGTAAATCCAATCCAGTCCTATAAACCACACTCAAAGGAACAAGAACAACCGGAACTTCACAGACATAAGCATACTAAGCAACTTCCAAGCCAACCCCCTAGCCAAAAGGCTAAGAAGTAACTAACCCCTGAACTTAACCTTAAAATACACTCTCATATCCCACCCAGAAACCTCCGACGACGTAATTGTAGCTTCTAGGTCCCTCCTATGTAAAGCAATCGAGCTTGAAGAGAACTAGCCTAAAAAACTTACTCTTATTAACCTGCTTAATGTCTTCCGCGACTACACAGAGGGAAAGCCCATTAACAATACACTTAGTATACTTACAAACTTAGTTAACAACCTCGAAAACATTGTAAGGCGACTCCCTAAAAAATCCTACACCTCTGCTACTACAAACAACATACCTACTACAGACAATAGTATACAAGGACTTATAGACGCGTAACTTAACTATACTCCCCTACCCTAGAAAATCAACCTATAAAAGAAGAAGGACGCTATTAAAAGAGCCGCTACTAAGAAGAAGAAAGCAATTAAAGCTTAATAACTTATCCTTGTTAAAGACTGCCTTGGACTATTTAGAAACCTACAACTACTTACTCTTAGAAATACAATTAACAAGGCCTTTAAAGCTTGTTTTAACGTTAACCCTGTAATTAGTATAATCTCTAGATTATAAAGTAATAACATCGTCCTTATAGTAGCAGAAGAATATAATACTAAATTCCTTCTCGACTGAATTAAAGCTATTAAGGAGGTACTTAAATTTAAAGAAGTAAGAGTAGATACTATAAGATACTAAGTAGTAGTCTATAGCATTCTAATCAGAGAATTTAACTCTTCTACAGGCCTTATATAACTTAAAGATGAGATTCTTACTTTTAATAAGAGCCTTAATCTATAAATCGAAGAAACCTCTTACTAGCTTACTTCTAAAGATAAAAGAGACAGTGGCCTATAATACTAAGGATTAATTGTTATAGCTTTTAAGAAAGAAAGCTAAGTAAATTAAGCTTAGAGAAACAGACTCAACCTTATAGGAATTAGCGCTAGAGTAGAACACCTTTAGAACACGTTAAGGAAAATCAAATGTACTAGATGTTAAGAAAATAGCCACCCCCTCAAGTACTATAAAAACCCCCCAAAGTACAAATTCTGCTCTAAACAACACCTAAGCGTATAACACAGATACCACGAATGCCAAGCATAAAGCAAAGCCTGCGCACACAATACTACTAGCGATATCATAGAATCCCAATAATAGAGAGCCTAATCAAAATCATCTCTTTTAACGCCAACACTATATCAGAAGCCATGGAAAATACACTTGAAATTACCATCTAGAAAGAAGTAGACCTTATACTCTTCTAAGAACCATGGTTTTACAATACACGGAATAGACAAGGCTATACAGCCGCTATATCAACAGCTCATAGTAGTTTTACGCAAATTCTTCTAAACTACTTACCTAATAAAAGGCCACGAACAATTGCCTATATCACAAAAACCTTTAAACCCTTAGTTAGCCTTTTAAGAGAGTCACCTATTGATACTGATATCCAGTTCATTGATATTACTAAAGGAGAAGAAATACTATAAGTAATTAATATCTATAACCAGAAAGACCAGGGAGAGCACGCTAAAAGAACTTTTCAAAGACATCTACAAAACTATAGTATTAGAAATAATACAATAGTTATAGGCGACTTTAACTTACATCACCCTTGGTAGAACCCTACCATCGACACCTCTAACCAGGAAGCTCAACAGCTTATAGACTAGATTAAAGACAACAGCCTTAGCCTCCTTAACAAGCCAGGAGCAATAACCTTTATTAGACTAAACTCTACTACTCCCTCTATACTTAACCTAGCATTAGTATCGCAAGAAGTAAGCGATTACGTCTAGAGCTTTAGAATTAACAATACTATTGCTTCAGACTACTAGGGGCTACAGCTCTACCTCTATAGAAAGAATAGAGACTGGGTTAATAATCCACTTCACTAGTCTAGATATAATACAAAAAGAGTAGACTAGAAGCTCTTTAGGGAAACTATTAACACAAGCATTAATAACTCTCTATGCCTTAAAACTCTTACAACCACTGAAAATCCAGCCTTGCTAAACAACTCGCTAAAAATTATTAAAGAATAGAACACACCTTTAGAAGCTAGCCTTGACATGATTACAAACGCCCTCACAGAAGTAATCATACTAGCCGTAGATAAAGCAATCCTAAGAACATATATTAGAAGCTTCTCAAAACTATAGTAGACACCTGAGCTAAAAGAGCTAAGGAAGCAAATAACCTATAAGCAACGCTATATCTTACTCTAGGACTAAACATCAAAGGCCGAGTACATAAAAGCTCGAAATATCTACTTTAAAGTACTTAAAAGAACTAAAACAGCCCACTAGAATTAATTCCTTGAAAGAGAGGACCTGAAAGTAATTTTCAAGGCCATGAAATACACTAAAGACGGCAAAACACAAAGAATGCTACACATTAAAGACCAGGAACACAACCTCTAGGCAACCTTCGAAGGCAAATACAAAGCGCTTAGAGAAACTCTATTCCCTCTACCCCCCACAGCTACTAAAGTAACATAGACTAACTACACGCTAAGTAATAAGTGGGAATAGCCTAAACTTATATAAACTAAACTAGAGTACGTATACTCTTCAAAGATCTTATCAAAATCGCTAGGGCTAGATAGAATTACATAAGATATTATCACTAAAGCCTACAAAGCTAACCCTAGAACCTTCTTCCAAGTCTATACTAGGATAATCGACACAGGGTACCATCCTAAGTGCTAGAAAGAAGTAACAGGAGTAATTCTACTAAAAGCTAACAAAGAAGACTACTCCTACTCTAAACGCTACTGTCGCGTTAG
>LLCD01001554.1:0-10528 GCA_001414355.1 Hymenoscyphus salicellus
GTATAATGGAAATTGGTAAGGTTTTATCTTTTTCAGAAGTCTTCTAACATGTTCTAGTCTTGCGTGAAGTACAAGAACACAGGAGAGATGGTGAAGATGATGCGCCAACTGAGCTTGTACAAGGGGCCTTGCGAAGAGAGCGCCGAAGGGTAAGATAGTAGTGGTAAGATCTCACTTAATTGTACAGTACTCCGAAAATCCCACCACACTAAGAGAAAATTAAACGTTCAACTTTGTTCTCTGCATTCGACAACACTTCATGGATCGATAGCGAAAGGCATATGATACTCTGACCTAGCCAATGGCAGGGATATCTAGGCACCGACTGAGCTTTCTTGCCGATACCCTTGTTTGCAGTTTGTGCCTGATCGCTTGATGGTTGTCCTAAAGTGTTTCGACGAGAAACACGATCACATCATCGCTTATGACAATAAGGTTGTTGCATTTGCGACTTTGAGGAGGTGCTCAATGTTCATGATTATGCAAGAGATGAAGGAGATCGTGTATGGTTCTCTAAATTGCCGAACTCCTCGACGTCAAAAGAGTGAGATAGGATTGGAAGGCAGAGACACAGTCAAAGCAAAAGATTAGAATTGTGGACCAACCAAACCCAGGTAGCCTTCAATCAAATGAAGCACAAGTCTTAAAATCCACCTTGGCTAATGTTCTCACTGGAAACTTTATCCCCCTGCTGCCCCTCATCCGAAAAGCATCCTAATCCTTCCACAACTCCTCTTTCTTTTTTTCCGACCATGCACCCTTAACAGTATTGGGCTCGTTTGTTGGATAGGGTCTCCAGACTTGTGCTGCCAAGGGCCGATCCATCACCTCTAGCTATGCACTCTTCCCTTTTATTTCGCTCCATCTGAAACCCGGCCCTTAGTTATCATCCACAATACTCAGCAAATTTAGCTCGTCGCTATTTCTGATTGTACATAAAGACCCAGAAAACTAGGATCAGTGGTGATGCGATTCCAAAATTTTATCGACAGTGCTCAGTGCTTGATATGTTGCATTGCGCTTGGGTGTTGAAGTGTTCGAGCATCCTTGTCGAAAGTCTGTGGTCCACCGTACCGGATCCAGAGAGCTGTGTCGTGTGAATCGATAGCGAGGTATGGTGATGAGGTTGTTAAATGGTAGATTCCTGATAGTTCTGCGCGAGACTCCTGGCACACATGGAGAAAGGGCTGTATTGGAGAATCGAAGGCAAGGCGGTAGCGGCGAGCGGAGACAGCGTTGTATAGTATCATACGGGGTAATATTGAGAGAGCATAGATTTGAAGGCGGAGCTCTTTGGGTAACTCCATGAGCCGTGGGAAAGACGCTGGTGATTCCATGCTCTCTGAGACCTCATAAGTCAGCTGGCGTTCTCTGATCGTGTGAGTTTTGCATGTCTTGATTTTTAACACGATATAAATAATGTTCAAGGGAGAAAAGTACTCTGTCTAGTACTCATATATTGATCTAGAACCTTGCAGGAATGATATATTTAAGTCGTAACAATATGTTTAGCTAAACAGTCCGCGATGGTGCGCGATAGGCGCTTTTCAAAGCCGCCTCGGCACTATGCAGTTCAATCGAAGCATTTCCCATCAACTCAAAAACCTCAACATGCGCGCCCACTTCCCTCGCAAACCAATTCTTGAGGTCGATGGCTACTAGAGAATCAATACCGTAGGTATGTACAGGTCTTCTTGGGTTGATATCTTGCTCGGAAATGCCTAATACTTGGGCAATTTTAGCAGAAAACCATGCCACGACGAGCGCCGCCGCCTCGCCATCCGATGCGGCCTTCCTGAGAAGTATGGTGCGATCGATCATCGTCCCCTCTCCTTCTTCCACGCGAGCTATTCCATCTGGCGACAGCGGCACTTGAAACAAATGGCGGAACATTGGTCGGCGGATTGAGTGATGGAGATCAATCCCTTTGGCCATGACTGCGGATGGCATCTCGATCCCGACCAGGACTTGTGCCTCGACGTGGGAGAGCAGGGGGAGACTGGCATCACAATACCAGTCCAACAGGGCTATCAGTTCTCCTTGGGCGATGTCCATGAGATGTCCAATCCGTCGCATTGAGGCCAACAAAAAGGCATTTTCGGCGACGACGCCCTCCGCAACCATCAATCCGAGGTCGATGGAAACGGCTTTTTGGCCCCGCGCGATTCGATGGTGTGCAAGAGCGTCCTTGAATGTATTGCCTGCTGCATAATTTGCCTGGGCCCGACCACCAAATATGCCGTTCACGGAGGAGATGAGGACGAAGAAGTCCAGACCTGGAGGCAGCGCTTCATGAAGATTCCAGGATCCAGTGACCTTGGACCGGGTGCTGATGGACCAGTCTTCATAAGTCATGTTGCCGAACAGGTTGTCTCTTAATGCTACTGTCGCTTGAATACAGCCTCGTATTTTTGGCATGGATTTAGTCAGGTCGTTGAGGACGCTGGTGAGATGTGCTGCATCACTAATGTCAACCCGAGGTGTTGCAACACAAACTCCTTGCTGCTCCAACTCCTTAACCAGGTCTGTCGCTGCCCCTCTGCGGCTGTGATTGATATCAATACCACTACGGGAGAGGAGAACTAAATTTCTGGCGCCTCGACTAGCCATCCACCGTGCAAAGCTCCTCCCAAGTCCACCAAGTCCTCCCGCTATAACATATGTAGCATCTTCTCGAAAACTGCAACGTGGCTCAGTTTTTATACTTGCCTGTTGAAGGTTAGTACTGCAGCACTCGCCAATGCTTCCTATTCACTTACCTGTACAGTTTGGCCCGAAGCCATTTCAACAACCGTCTTGCCGAGGACAGCTTGGTTTTGAAAAGCATCTCCTATATTTTCAGCAGAGAAGATATGGAGCGGTTGCGGTGCACGAAAATTTGCCGTGAAGCCTCTCTCCATGGCGGCTTGAAAAGCCCTACTGGCCATGAGTGGCTTCCTTTGCAGGAGGTCGATCATATCTACTGATGAATGGGAAATGTTTGTTGCTTTGCGGAAGGTGTGAGAGTCTAACACTGGCCATCTTTTCAGTCCAGTATCTACCAAACGACCAAAAGGGGCTAGATATTGCTGATATTCTAATGCTTCTCCATTGCGGCCCTCTGACAGCGATCCAATGATCACATCGACATTTTGTCCCGTAGATGTCTTGCATAAAGTCTTCGGCCAGGGTTTATCAAGAATTATATCCTCAGTGGGGATTTCTAGCACATCCCGGAGAAATTGCGCATCTTCAGAACGTTCATTCGAGGTCACCAAGACTTTAGCCCCAATGCCTCTCACTAGTTGTATTGCCATTTGACCAAAGTTACTGGATCCATCGAGTATGAGTACAGTTTCATCTTCATCTAACTTAGCCACATTGAAAAGTGTATGATACGCTTCCCAGAGTGCGTAAGACATCGATGCAGCTTCTACGAAGCTTACGTTATCGGGGAGCGCTACAACCGAACTCGAATCGACAACTATTGTTGTATGACTGGTGGAAGGTGCGACGAGGCAGACCCGATCTCCCGAGTTGAATTTTGACATACTTCCTGCGATTCTGACAATTCCCGCGCATTCCCTACCAATTCCTTGGTCGTTCAGCTCGCCCTTGGCCGCAAGATAATCCTTTAGAGTCAGCCCGAAACTTCGAACTTCAATAAAAACCTCGTTTTCACCTAGCGGCGAGCCCTTGTACTGTTCTGAACTCGACTTCCACTCTAAATTCTGGGGGTGACCAGGGGAGGGCAGTTTTAGAGAGATGCGAGTGTCACCTCCTAGTATGAGTTCTTTCCTTTGATATGGCAAGATCGCTTCGGAAACTATTTTGTCCATTTTAGTGTTGTCAGACACTCGACTGATGTTGGGAACACCATCAACAACCATATAGTTTGCTTCACAATCCTCGACCGATGAGTTGGAGACCCGCTTTGCCAGCCCTGCAATGAGGCTTCCCATTTGGTTCTGATCTTCATTACCACAAGAGCCAAACGTGACAAATTTGCACATGGAATCTTCTGATGCTAGTGTGCGACCTAGGCCATCTGCTAGATGGTGTTGTGGGTCCGGTATATCAGAAGCAGTCCTCGTAACCCAAATGATCTGCTTCCATCTGACCAAAGCGGAACGGAGTTTGTCAAAATCTGAGTCCGACATACCATCAAGGAACACTGCGTTTAATTCCAAAAGCACGACCTTAACACCATTAGTCTCTGAGGTCCGCTTAATCGAGTCGGCAAGAGTATATGTCCTGCAAATCGCAACTTGTGTGGCTAAAACTCTTGCCATCTCGCATTGTTCTTCAACTTTAGGGTTTATGATCAGGTCAAGTTCCACTTCGGTGACAGATTCGCTATCCGGATTCTTTTCCACGGCGGTTGCGATCATGATGCTACTGTATAGGCATCTTGGGTCTTCCTGTCCCGGGATTTCGACGTCAACTCCCGAATATCCGGTCTTTTGGAGGTGGTCATTCCATGCTTTGGGAGGCAAACACGGGCTATAGGTCGATCTTGTTTCGTGATCCAGTGGGCTCCACCAACCCTTTAACAGGCCAAAGGCAAATCCGATATGAAGGGCATCTGGCTTGGTTGTTTCAAAAAGGAGTAATTTGCCACCCTGCTTCAGTAATGTTCTGATGTTTCGCAGAGATTGGTCGATGTTATCAGTTGCATGCAAAACATGAGAGGCTATCACAAGGTCGTAGCTTTCGGGTTCGAAGCCCTGCCCCGTAGCGCTTTTCGATATATCGCATACGCGGAAGTTCATCTTATCTGCGTAATCTCCAAACTTTATTCTTGCTTGAGTAAAGAAAACTGGTGATATGTCTGTATAGTCATATGTAACCCATTTTTTGATATTGCCAGAAGACATGCTCTCTAGGATGCGTAGTGTCTGTCCACCGGTTCCTGCGCCTATTTCGAGAATCTTCATTGATGGGTTCTTGAAGCAAAGCAGCCCGACATAAGCTGATGCTGGATATGCGTGGTGCTCATTTGCGAGCATGCTTTCGTAATAACGATCAACAAGACCATCTTTAAACATGATATCAAGCGGATCAATTTCTCCAGATAAAACCCTGGTTAGATTTCGACCAATATGCATGAAGAAGAAACCGTCAATCCCAGACTCTTCTACTTGTTGGAAAAGCTGCTCCCGATCATCTTGGCTATCAAGTAGCCTTCGCAACATTACTTTGGCGGCGGGAAATGCGGCATCACGAACTCTTTGCTGGTGCCTCATCCACTCGACATAAGCTTGCAGGTGACCTTCAAGTCTTACTTGTGGGCTTTTTTCGATAAATTCGAGGGCTTCATTTACAAAAGCCATGATCGAAAGCGTCAATGACTCGAATTTCTGCACCGCGCCACTGGATCCCTTTGGTCTGCCACGAACGCACTCAATGAACAGCTGCTCATCACTCAATAGTTCAACATCAGGCTTTGAAATCATGCTCGTACATAATTTGCGTACCTTTGATTGCTCGTCTGATTGTTCGGTACTGTTGATGAAAGTTGTCTCGAGAGCTTTCATATATATGAGCGCACAAGAGGAATCAATTGAGGTTGTTAGAATGTCTGCTGAAGCGCCACGGAAACTACGGATTTTGCATTCCGCCATAGCATTAAACTTTTGCTTGTGGGTCACACCATTGTTGCTGCAGTCTACCCAAATACTACCTACGCGAACTGGGACCATTGTAGGTAAATTTTCTTTCCCACGAGCAAGCGCTGGAACCAACAACTGTGCTAGGCCGTCGAGTGTTGAAGGGTGAATGATATAGTGTTGTGAGAATTCTTCCCTACCCTTCGCTTTCCAGGAATTCGGATTGATTTCAGCCATAGCAAATCCACTATCGTTGACTCGCATGTGCTCGACATTTTGAAAACAAGGACCGTACTTCACAGCAGTTCCGGTAGTTGCAGTATATGGGTCCTCCTCTGGTCGCGAGCATAGACTTGAAGTCTCTTTTGTCCATTCTTCTAGGATTTTTGAAACCTCTCCCGGAGGGGAGGCGGCAGATCGGATGCTGCCACTACAGCATTCGATATACTTGCGCTTTTCTATCACAAATAGCCGGAAGTTACGGCACGGGGTCCTGTCGGAATCCTGCGTTTGTGTCCAGAGGTTCAACTGAGTCTCAACACTCTCCTTCTCTCGGGGAAACTGGATAGGATGAAGAAAACTGATGTTCTTGACTTCAATCCCATCTAGAATGGAGGGGTCGCCAATAAGCTGCCTGAGGGCTTCCATAGCCATCACTATCATACCCGCAGCGGGGAATATAATCTCCCCATTGATTTGGTGATCTTCTACCCAAGGCATTTCGCTTATTCGAATTACATTTCGCCACTGGGCCATTTGCGGATTCCAGTCAAGACTGCGTGTTCCTAGGAGGTCGTGTCTGGCAAGCTCCCTAAATCGAAAGTTTTCGCTAAGCCTGCTTTCTGTCCAGTACACATGTTTGTGATTAAAAGTGTACTGGGGCATATTGGGTGGTGTAGGCCTTTGCTTCTCTGTGACCCTGTTCGCTCGCAGTATATCCACCGGATAACCAGCGGAATGCAGTTTCCCAACTGCCGTCAGCAAGCTGACAGTCGCACTCTGATTTCGGTCCAATGACGATATATACGTTGGTTTATTTGCGTGCAATGAAGCAGCCAGGCATTCACGGACAGTCCCTTGAAGTGTGCTATGTGGGCCTACCTCGATTATGTGGGTGACAAGAAGATCTTGCCGACTATCTCGCCCAAGTTGTCGACGACTCTTCTTGGGTGGCTGAGATGCTAATTTTGAGAACGCCGTCTCGAATCTCACAGCAGAAATCATGTTCTGTACCCAATATTCCGGTTTACCAACAATTTCAGCAATAGCGAGATCCCCCGTGACGGTTGAAATCATGGGAATTATTTCGTTAGTATCCCCATTCCCCAAAACCTTGCTCTCTAAGGCTTCCCTGTATTCATTCGCACGAGATTCCATGAATTTGGAATGGTAGGCAATTGGGACACGAAGCTTTCGAGCGAAGATTGAATCTTCTTTGAACCATTTTTCAAGAGTGGTAAGCTGGCTTGCCTTTCCTGTCAAGGTTACACTCTTCGGGCTGTTGAAACAGCCAATCGACACCTGGAGGGTCTCCTCCCGGTCGTTTAGTCTGTCGAGATAAGGGATAGTTTCTTGTCCAGAGATACCAACGGCCATCATTCCCAGGTCCATTACTTCAGTGGCGATTCTTGATGAGAGGACCCCTCTATGATACGCTACATGGACAGCCGAAGAACGAGATAATATTCCGGCGGCATACGAAGCGGCAACCTCTCCACTGCTGTGGCCTATGACAACACCTGGAAATACTCCGAGGCTTTTCAATAGGTCCACGATGGCTATCTGAAGACAAATTGTCGCGACTTGACTGTATTCAGGTCTGTCAATCGGGGTACTCTTGTCTTTCCCGTCAATGAAGTGACGCAGTGACCATGTACAACCGATTTTCTTGAGATACAACTCTGAACTGTCCAGGCTCTCCCGGAAAGCAGGGAATAAAGCAAGTCCGGCACCCATACCAAGATATTGGGCTCCTTGTCCCGTAAAAAGAAATGCTATCCGTCTGTTGCTCCCCGCCTTAACTGGGCTGGCAGGAGTAGCAATTGGTAATTCTCCATTGCACGGGTCATACACCGTGAAGCTTCTCCAAGCGAGGAGCGTTCTTCGAGCCGCTAAAGTGTAAACTAGGTCATCGGGGTCGTTTTTGTACTGATTCAAGTAGAAAACATAGCTGTCGCCCATCATCTTTGCGCTGACCTCTTCGGATCCCGACCAAATCAGCAATTTTGCTCCTCTCGAAACATCCTCTTTATCGAATTCTTCGCTCAGGATGCCATTCTTGTTTTTCATTGGTTTTTGCGAAATTTCGTTGCGCGGAAAGCCATTGACAACAATTCCAGGCAAGTTATCTGCAATTATTTCTGTCCTGTGGTAACCTTGCAACCCTCGGTAGTTGAGGTAATGATATGCATCGTCTAATATTGCCACAGCATTGGTACCGCCGAATCCGAATGAATTAACCTGCCATTTAGTTAGTGATTGCCGTCAGATAAGATTCTTCCTGCCTTACACAAGCTCTCCGAACGCCAGGAACTGGCCACGGCAAAGCCTCCGTGGGGAACTTTTGAAATTAGCTTATCGAAACTTGGACTTTTGGATTCAGGCTTACATTTAGATGCAAAGCGTTGGCTTTAATCTGCGGATTGAGAGAACGGAATCCAGCAATCGGAGGAATCACACCCTTTTCCAAAACTAAGAGTGCTTTTATAACTCCCGCTAAGCCCGAAGCGCCCTCGAGATGGCCGATGCTCGCTTTTACAGCACCGATGTAGAGCGGATCTTCCTTACTCCTATAATGCTGAAATGATTTCCCAATTGCATTGGCTTCTTCAGGATCTCTAGAGTTATATCAGCTATTGCCGTTCTCTGGGATTGAAAAATTCAGCCTTGGAAACTTACCCGATTTTAGTCCCAGTGCCTATGATATATTTAGCCATGGGAATTGGAGCTGTATGGTGAAAGATCACATACCATGTGCCTCGAAGAACCTAGTAGGTTCCATGTTGATGTTCCATTGCTTGTAAGTCCTTTCTATCAACTCCATTTGAGCTTTTCCGTTTGGTTGTGTGATTCCTGGTGTTCTTCCATCTTGGTTCGATCCTGTATTTCTAATTAATACTTTCGACTGGGAGGTAATCAGGATGTACGAACCAGTGTTTCGAATTACAGCTCTTATCGTGTTCCCGTCTCTTACTGCATCAGAAAGTCGTTTAATCACTAGAACGGCGGAGCCCTCCCCGCGAGCATAGCCATTTGCTCGTGCATCAAAACTCCAGCAACGACTGTTAGGGGATAAAAAACTAAAGTTCGACATCATCTTCATGAAATCCGGGTGATATACCAGATTAGCACCGCCAATAAGTGCCTTAGTCAATCGATTAGCATTTCACGTGGATCAGGAAATCGCGGAATTTACACACCATAGATGAAGTTCCAGCTCGGAGCTCTTGGCAGCCGAGATGTAGTGCAACGAGACTGCTTGAGCAAGCCGAGTCCAGATTCATCGAAGTTCCTGGTCGCTATCAGCATCATGCACATGGTTGGTGTTTCGGTATTTCCCCATATGATACATGCCTTTGAAGTTGAAGAACCAGCTGAGCCGATTTGCTAACATTGAAGGAGCTATTCCCATCGCCGCGTGCCTCTGTTCGCCCTCGAAGTCTTGTTGTAAAATGCTCAAGTAGTCGTTTGTAAAACAACCCGTATACACGGAAGTGTCTGTGCCAGAGCATTTCTCCAAAGGTATACCAGCTGACTATGGTCACTAATAGAATACCAATTGATACCCAGACTAACTCACCATCTTCCAAAGCATGATATGATGTTTCAAGCATTCTTCTATGCTGTGGATCCATACAAGCAGCTTCTGCTGGGGTGACCGAGAAGAATGGGGCATCGAAAGCAGCGAGATTCTCTTTGACGAAGTTCCCACCGCGTAGTGGTATCTAGAGTATGTCAGTACCACTCTTCCATTGTTTTGTGTGGGGTGTTACTGTGCTTTGTCGAGATCCATCTGGATGATAAAATGCGTCAATGTTCAACCTGTCTTTTGGGAAATCTGTTGACGCTGAATTTCCATCACGTATCATTTGCCAGAATGATTCAACGGATTGGGCTTCTTGTGGGAACTCTAATGCCAATCCGATAATAGCGATGGGTACGTCGCCACTGAAGTCTTGATCTGTCTTTTCTGCTTCGTATTCCATCCTTTACTTTGATGATGAAAACTCGTTTGCGACGATACTACGTTATTTAATATCGGCTGTCTGATCTTTTTTTAAACAACAGATTGTCTGGTTATGGTGTTCTTTCTTTTCGAGTGTCCAAGGTTCGTCCAATACTCGCTTCGGCGCTTTTCCATTGGGCAACTAGCCCCTTCACGCGCCATTTTTTTTAACCGTGATAGGTCTGGCAAATACGCAGGACCATCACATTTGCCGACCTTTCGGTGGCCCAAAGTGGGAACGAACTGTTGTGCGATTGCACGTACATACCCAAGGGTTTTTTTTCACAAACTGTTGATAAGCAAGAATAATTTCTTACATCATCGCAGTCTCTTAAATACGGCGAATCTCACGACTGCATAAGCTGTTTCTTTGGCCATTGAACCAACGACCCTTTATTGGTGTCTTTACCCAGAGTTTTCAAATAAACCATCAAATACCTCCGCCAATCATCTCTAATAATACCAAACAAATGTCACGTCAAGAGGATTTTGTAGATAGAAAGGCCAGAGTTCTGTGCCTCCATGGTATCGGGACAAATAGCGAGGTTTGAGAACAAAATTGCTAGTCCAACTGGCAGCAAAGGAAGCATTGACTAATTAAGTGGCTAGATCTTTGAAACCCAAACTGGTACGTGTCAAACTCCTATAGCTTTCGCCCTAGTAAATTGGCACTTCAACTGATCTACCACAGCTGCCTTGCGGTATAGATTAGGAG
>LLCD01001555.1:0-10523 GCA_001414355.1 Hymenoscyphus salicellus
GTATGACCCTGAAGTATCGACTGACCATCAGCCATCGTGAGACCATCAATTCAAAAGAATTACACAAAACTCCCTCTTCAACTTCGTGATTCTCAACCTATTTACCAAAACGTCATCCCAACTACTTGAGTACTACCTGGTCACCTCCCAAGCGCTAAGCCCCCCGCCACTCTTCCAGGCCTGCATCGGCTGCTGAACCAACCTCTCACATCTTGCCTATCTCCCCCCACGATAGCTATCAACATTCCACCTGCAACCCAACACATCCTTCCAACCACCACAACCCCAAATATGAAGTTCTCTCTCACCCTCGCATCGCTCTGCTTAACCTCCCTCGTCGCAGCAGACTTCGGAATCTCCTTTGGCGGCAGCCAGACCGTCCTCGACGACAAGGGAGAAGCTATCCCAGGCAAAAACCCGCTCGTGCACTGCAAGAAGGAACACAGCAGCAATATCCTCGTTCTCGATCATGTTAACTTGACTCCAAACCCACCTACACCGTGCGTTTACTCGCATTCCTATTTCGCCTGTTTCTCAGAAAGTGGGATTCTGTTGAGGGACACAAGCTGACCTTGTTTACAGTGGTGCAAATCTCACGATCGAAGCTGTCGGTACCCTGTTGCAGGATGTCGGAGAGGGCGCATATGTCGACCTACAAGTCAAGTATGGAATCATCAAGCTTCTCACCACCCAAGCCGATCTCTGCGAACAAGTCTCGAATGTCGATTTGAAGTGTCCTATCAAGAAGGGACAGGTGACTATCACCAAGGACGTTGAGATACCAAAACAGATTCCCGGAGTAAGTGCTGGAACATATCACGATTTCCGGTGGACTTTGTTGACTTGTTTTTAGGGAACCTACACTGTCATTGCCGATGCGTATACCAAGGATAAGAAGGAGCATATCGTGTGCTTGGAGGCAACTGTTTCCTTTTAAATGAGGGTCGTGAATCGAGAAGGGGAGACGCTGGTCTGGGACGATGCCAGAATGAGTGGACTTGAAGGGCTTTTTCTTATGGAGTTTACTACGTCCGCATTGTACAATGGATTAATCATGAATGTTTTATAAGCAGAACATATTGGAGCGAAGGGTAATTTGACGATAAGAAATCCAGGTACTATTCCGCGCACCCTACCTACGCTCCCTCTGTTACTTGAACTAGTCCAGGACAGCCTCAAATGATGTTGATGAGAAGCAGAACAACCGAGGAATTGTATTCCGGTTCTTCTAACCTCTTCAAATGTTGCCTCTACTTATCCGTCCCACATCTTCAATAGAGTAGGTCTTTCTCGTATTTCATCACACGGCCTGTGAACTACCACGTTTTGTTTGGAAGGGATAATCACCCCAGTTGATAGCATTTGATAAACCTGTATTGGACCCGGAAGTTTTTGTCACTTGTGCCCTTTCACAGACCATCGTGTCTCCTATTATAACCTCTGGTAATAATAATACAGAGCGTGGATGCCATTTCGTACTCGCGGCCGATTCCCATTCACATGCAGAGGCCGAAACACCTAACCCAACCCATCTGATATCAAATCTACTCTCCGAATAATCTTCGTACTCTCCTCAAGACACTGTCCTTCTCCGGGTCGTATGGGTGGTCCTTGCTGGGGATTTCGAGAAGGGCGGGGAAGGCAGCTGTATATGTATCGACTCGGTGACGAATTCGCTCAGCAATCTAGGTCTACATTAGCGCAATGGTTCCATATATTTCGGAAGAGTCATACATGTTGGTTGATGAGCAGAATGCCAATGTCCTTCCTCTCTGTTGTGAATTTCTCGAATGCTTCTTCGATGGTTGCGTTATCCGTCTTGCTGTCGACAACGAGGAAATTCTTTTGCGAGTCTGGAGGTTGAGTGACATGCTGCTCTCCGTCAGAATAAACTGGTCCATTCCTTTCGAGCTCTCATGTACCTACACCAATTCCAGCTAATAGTAGCCCGGTTACTGAGTCCTGCCCGCACGATTAGCTTCCAGCTATGTTGATCAGCAGTGAAAGAAACGTACCTCATCTCCAATGACTGCAAGAAACTGCCTGTCCTTGTAGGCAGATGCTGGAGCTGCCATCTTGCTGGTTTTCTTGGTGATGCTCGTACTTTGAAGCAGCTTCGTCTTGCGCAAGCAACAAGGTGAATCCGGCACCTAAAGCTCCCCAGGCGGCATGACGCTAGCGCTATCGGATGCCCCTGTAAAAAGGTCCACCCGCGTCTTTCCAACATCAACCTGGTGAACTCCAAGTAAACAAATACAAACGAACGGTCCGGGAATTCCACTGAGGGGTCGTCAACAACACCAGCGCATTTAACGACATGAAACCATAACGAACTTTCGATCAAGATGCCTCGCCTCATCCGTCGAAAGCCGCTGTTCGAGCGAGTAAAGGATTACCTCCATCCAGGCGACTTTCTCCTCTGGTTGTCCGAAGAAATCGAAACGAGAGAATGGGACTCCAAACAGTTTGCAGGCCCCCTCGCTCTGGGCTTGCACGTCACCTTTCTCATTTCTAGGGCAAATTCTGGGGTGTCTAGTGGCTGGGGAGGGGACGATGTGTTTGGGGAGGATACCTCTGGTTCAGGCTGGCTGGCTTATATTGTAAAATCTCTTTTTCTGTTCCCAAAAAGGGAATCCTGCTGATGCATTTTGCTAGACAAGTTTCTTCGTCTATTTCTTGACTGTATTCTCAATACTGAACGCTGTGTATACCTTCAATCGAACGAAGCACTACCGACTATTCGAAAGCGCCATCGAAACCCCTCAGTCGACTCCCTCCGCACACCGAGTTCGTGTCGATTCTTCTCCGGTTGCCTCCTCACCCCTCCGATTCCTCACAAGCATACTGGGAGACTCTACACCTGAATCAAGGGCACATCCTGATCCGACTCGAGATGTTTGGGAAATTTCTGTGTGGGATCCAATACCGCTTTGTCTCCGTCTGTCTTGCTTGTTCAGTCCTGGTCATGTTCTCGTTTACTGGCTCTTCTTGCCTACAACCATATTAGATCCACGACCAAGTATGACAGTATTCACATCAATCCTTCTACAAGTACTGTTATCATCACAGTTACTTATGCTTCAAAACTCCTTTTCGCAGCAAGAAAAAGACACGGCCATTATTCAGCGAGAGGTGTTGAGCGAATACGACATCAAATACGTTCACCCACGGCTGAATCCAATGGTTCGTGATGTTGGCACACAATTCTATGGACCTATGGACCCGGGAGAGGAGGATGATGGATATGTGGACACCTACACTCCAGCCGTCACAATAAAGCGCGGCTTCCGACCAAACCCCAATCCAAATTACGCCAAACACATCGACCCAGAGAACACCGAGGCCTTCTCTCGACAAGCTCTATCCCCAACACCAAAATATACACCTTCACCATATACACCTTCCGCGTATGGCACTCAAGAGCCTGGCGTCTTCTCAAATATGATGCCCAGACAGCCTCCTCTCCGACAGCCCCAATTCAGACAGAGCTTATCCACCAACCTCTCACGGGGCGATGGCGGGAGTCTCGGGGTCTTCAGCCATTCCCAATCCCCTCTACGAAAAGCCACGAGCATGCACGACATGCAAGCCAACTCGGGGGATACACCGCGGAACTCGATCGAGATGGCAGCGCGGGAGCAGGGCGAGCAGAAACGGCCGAAGAAGAGGATGAGTGAGGCGCATCGGTCGTTTCTTGGGTTGGAGCCTAGGACGAGTACGCCTGCTGCGAATTCTTCTACTGATCTGGGGCAGATTAATAGCCCGGTTAAGAGGTTTCCTTCTAGATTTTAGTGTGACCTTTTTCTTTCTCTGCGTTTTGTTATACCCACCCACTGCTGGTTTAGAATCCAGAGGGAATGTCTTTGATAACGATAGTTCCTCTTTGGGTTTTAGGTGGTATGTAATAATAAAGTGTGATATCCCAATTCTTTTTTTTTCTTGGTTATGAAGTGCTTGTGTCATTTTCCTTTTGTCCCTGTAACTTTCCCTTGTCTTTTCTCGATAATCTCGGACGTAAACTGGTCCTTTGAAATTTAGAGAATCTCATCGCGATGAGCTTCTTTTGTGGACTTTATATGAGTTTGCTATCTATTTATGCTATTTTATTTCGCATTCTATCCTTTACCCCCATATGAAGACTTTTCTCTCATTTACTAGTCTCTTGGTGGCCTGGGAATGAGAGATCCATGGCTGCTATTTGTCTTCATGACTCTGAGGGCAATGGGTTTTTGAATGGGTTTCCCTTGTATTTTACATTTAAGGCATTGTAAGATTACTACCATCTAATTTTGGAAATTTGATTTCTTCTGTATCTGGTTTTTAGTGGTTTTTAGTGGTTGGGGTTGTTGGGCGCTTTCCTTCTTGCGACCTTGCTTACATTTTTCTTGGTTGCATGTATTCAGATATAGTTTTACTATGATTATATGCTTGCTATTTATTGGTTATTTTGATGTCATCCTACAACCCGATTTTGCTACTGTTAGTCCGTAGAAGTCATATTTTGGTCAAGCTAGTTCGATGGCTAGCCAAATATATGGTTGTGATCACCATCGGGTCAGTGACTTTATTTATTACCCTCCTGGCCATTCTAGAATTTTAGAACCTTCTCGACTTGGGTACTTATTTTCCGAAGTATGGCTCTTGTGGAAAAGAATCTTTGCAGTTTTTGGTGTTATTAGCTGTAGATTTTGCATGTTCGAGATGAATTTTAGAAATGGGTGAATGAAGGGGGGTGATGAATAAAGTTCCGTTTACGAGATTCTGGAGTCAAGGAGATGAGTGGGGGTCAGCTCTTCGGGAGCACCTCTCCCTTGCTTATGCTGCTTGGGGTCTTCCTCACTCGCCCTTCATTTTGCGCACGTGCTTCCATCTCCCCCTTTTTAATGCTGGTGGATCTGACCTTGGTCACTCCCTTGATCTTGGAGGGTGGGGGAACGTGCATGTGCAAAGCAGGAGTATGTTTGCTTGTTTTACCGATACTCGTATCTTTGAATTCACTGTCATCTTCTATTACCTTCTTCGCCTGTGCATTACTGCCTATATGAATCAGTCAAAGCTCGCTTAGCAAGGGTCGAACCCCGTGAATTCTCACGATTGGAAACATTGTTTTGCATTGCCTCATGAGTTTGCCTAGGCTTCTGGTGTGTTTTTGAAGTTTTGTAATTTGGACGTCTTTCGATTTAACGCAGCGATGTAATAATTAAGCCAATTCATATCTCTTTAATCTCAGCCAACTTTTGCTCTTTCAATCCATATTTCCTTATCCCCAGCACAACACTTCTATGAAGCTTCTTCTTTGTCTTTCATGAAGGCACTTATCTTTATTATTCAATCACCATTCTTTCTAGCGCGCAAACTTTGAATCTACTTATTTTCTCCCTTCTGGATGGGAAAGTGATATTTGAAGATAGCCATGCGATATCCGTCTGATTTGGTTTTACAAAGGATATATCTCAAGCCTGTTTACAAACTGCGAGAAGGTCGATGCAACCAAAATATGAAAATTTGAAGCAATTATGCCGTCAGATAGGGGCCAGAAGCATCTGCTTGCCTAAAAGTTTCGAAAAGTCACCTGCCCTAGATTTGGAAGGGGTGGATTATCATCATCAGATTTTCGCGAAGTTAATCATGTGACTCACTTGACTTGAACTCTGATCTTTCCATAATGAAAGTGCAATTGGTCATGGTGCTTGTGCTCTCGATTTGTTATTTTTAATGGTTCTCGTCGTCGTTCCAAACACAACGACCAGAAAATATTATACTTGAAGTCTTAGAACAATTAACCTACTTGTTCCAGCAGAGTTAGGATGAAAGGAGCAATGAAAAATAATTCATACTCGATTTTATTGTCTGAGGCTCTTTGGAATAATGTTCTTTTACTCAAGTTTACCTGAGACGATGCTCGAAACGAACCCCTCAGGCAACCCCATCCACCCCTCAATGTTCAGTTGGCTCGCTGATACAGAAAATGAACATATCAAAATTGTTTAGTGACGAGCCACATACAATAGCAATGCTATTGAATCAGCTGTAGCTGTTCATAAACTGGGTTGTCACACAAATAACCCTGGAGACAACCTCGCAGTAGACATCAAAAGTAGCAGTAAACAGGGTCGTACCTGTCTATCTACTCCGGTTGTTCTAACTTTGTAAGACAATTCAAGTTAATTGTTCCAAATATCTAGGACATTGTTTCAGATTCTCTCAATCATAAAGGGTAAGTACTTTGAAATCCCCAAGAGAATTGGAATAACGACTAAGTAGGTAGGTACGATTTCCACTGCGAGACAACACCAAATATCTCGGTATTTTGGTCTGTGCGTTGGAGTCAACACCAACAAGCAAACGTTTCTTTGAAGAAGTACATGCATCAACTTAGAACTGTCTTTAAATTTTGGCAAGGCCATGCGGCTTTTCACAGGTTGACTTTTCGCAAAACGCTCGAACGGGTTAGCTTCGTTTCTGGTTGTTCAAGCCATCGGATGACTTCCCGCTCCACAATTACTCCAAGAGAACAACGATATTACCCTTTCGCAGTACAGATCTGGAAGAATAAACTTCTAGATACTTCAGTTCGTCGTCATCACCTGGTTCTTCTCTTCTCAGATGGGTATTTGGATGCAATATCTTCCGTATCTGAGTACCGTCAGTATCTCGAGTTATATCCTTTCCTGAATTGCTTGTTGGAAGACGTTGTAGTTTAGCATTAGGTCTTAGCAAGAGCCAATGCTATTGGTATTTTGAGGGAGGTCGTTCTTTCCTGCTTTCTTCTGAAGCCATACCCCTGCCACCGCAGTACAAACCACTTCCCGCCCCCCATTTCTCTTCCTCTCCAGTTCATATCGGAACGCGCTTGACTTCTAGTGCTAAAACGCAATCAATCTCATCGAAACTTCATCGAACCTTCCGTCACACACACATTGAAACCTTCAACACACTCTTCAAGAAAGTACATTCAAGCTTCCATCACCACCATGACGACTTCCAAGCATCGTCGCTCCTCCTCCTTGGGAGCTATCATCAGCTTCTTCAAACCAAACGCAGATGCCACTCGCACTCTACGAAATGAATATCAAGACGGCAGTCCTCACACTGCAACTGATCTTGTATTCGGTATCATTGATCAGACCAATGACCAACATTTGGCTAGCCACGAAAGTGGTGATCTCGATAGCCAGGGGATCTATAAAGATTGGCTGCAGAGTGACAATCTTGACTTGGGTAAGTTTCACCTCTCTCTTCCTCACTTCTCTTCCATCATGAACAATTTTGCTAATATGTCACAGCTCTCCACGGATATGCTACTCACTCTGGACCTGACCGGGAACAATCGCGAGATGGACATAGTCCGGAGGTTTCGAAACGATCAAGAAGCTTGAAGCACCATTTTAACCCAAAGAAGATATTGGGGAAGGGATCCGAGTTCTTCAAGCGCCTTCGAAAGGACGACGAGAAGAGCGAAGGAGCTCATATTTACCATCACTCGAATCAATCAACGATTCTACAACAACAGCCAAGCACTGAATCGACTCGACCAACACACAATGCCCTTGGTACCTCACAACAGATGTATGAGGACAAGAAGTTCGTCAGACACCACCGTCGAAGCATGAAGCAGAGCGATGATTACCTTGGTGTTCGGGGCGCCAACCCAAGAACTGGACTCTGGGACTCCAGTGATAGTAGCACCAGCTACAAGAAGGAAAAACCCGATTTTGCTACTCGAATTCGAAGAGGTTACTGGATCGCTAGTGACCATGAATGGAACAGTGTGCAAGAGACTCCTCTCACACCAATTCCTCAATCCGTCAGAGGCAGCACCATGCGAGGTAAGATGCATCAAACATTCTATGAACAATAGCTAACATGAAAACAGGAAAGTTGCAAAACGACCAACTCCCTCCAATGCCCTCTGCGAGAAACCCATCCCCCTATACAAACCACCTTAACAATGACTCTCAAGGTCTCATTTCGATGCTCTGTGGAGAGAGCCATACAATCCCACGCAAGCCTGTTGGCACACGACCAACCAGCAAACAAGAGAATAACTCTTCGGCTGAAACAGTCATTCATGAAACTGGTGGCAGCGCTGCTACTGAATCTATCCAACCTTCCAGCGACAACAACGTCGTTTCTGGAGTCGATCGTCCTTCAAAGGGGGCAAAGGCTGAGATGTATAAGCAAGCCCGCGTCCCAGGAAATACTCGCTGGGCTGCACAAACTCTCGATTTGAAGCTACCAAGAGAGGCATCTGCAGAGCATGAGGATCCTTTTTTAGGCCTCAACCCCTACGAAAAAATAGCGACCAAGGTCGCAAACAAGACTATCCGAGTTCGCAGCGAACAAGTTCAGATCACCACCATCAGCCGACATGCCTCACACCACGGCGAGGTAAACTGCCACAAAGGACAACGTCCAGCGGATCGGTATACAAGAACTATATCCAACACGTCCACCACCATCATTGGTACATTCGACGGGACTCACCTGAAATTACGCCCGGTGGGTACGAATATCAGGGGTCTTCGACTAAAAAAGGAAGCCCTTCCAGGAGAGGGAAAAGAAGTCAGGAAAGAGTTAGAACGCTTCTTTCCCAGTGGAAGACTTCGACTACGGGAGGAAGGAGTCGCAAAGAGAGGTCTTCGCTTGAAAGCAATCAGACCACAATAGTGAGGAGGAGGTGATTGAGAGGAAGGAAGGAACACACTGTATTATTAATCTTTATTGGAGGTGCCTGGAGCACTACATAGAGTAGTATAATTAGCTATCAATAAACTTGATTCAAAACTTCCAGTTCCAATTGATTGTGATCAGTGCGAAGTATTGAACATGCTTCAATTGATTGATTGAAGCTAGTAGGGCAATTCAAAGGATTGTTCGAGCGAGTTAGAATAATTGAACTTGATTAATCATACGAGGTGGAACAATCGAATAATTGTAAGTGCTGGTGGCGGAAAACTACTCTTCATCTGTAACGTGAAAGGATTGCACAACAACCACATGCTTAAATAATACAGATTTTAGTTTATGATCAATGAGCCAATTCGGAGTTACTCTATAATTTTTAAATATTTTTTTGATAACTATGGAGTGTTGAAATCTTGCTATAGTACGGTAAGCTTTTCTCGTCCATCATGTGGAGCCCAGGTTTGCGGTGGACAATGCTGATCAAACACGTAAGTCAGCTTAGATACTAGACGACACTAGCAATCTACCGTAATGCTGTATGAAACTCATAGATATAATAATTTAATGATGCCTTAGTAATCTGGGATTCTAAGTGTTTCAAGTCCCTGTAACACCAAATTCTGCCATTCCAGAGAATCTGACCTCGAGCCTTGCAAAACCTGGTACCGCAAGCACTTCCCAACAGAACTCGTGGGCAACGTGCACCAATGAGCCAGCCAAAGCGTGAAAATAAAAATAAATCTGGGTAGATGCGCAAGAAGATGATTTACGTTACAAAGATACATAGGAAGTCTTCATCTTACTTATTCGGAATTAATTGCTTGGCTTTCTTGTACCGTAAATGATGCGACTTGCATTTGGTCCCCAGGCACCCCAGAAGCACTATTGACTGGGTGATCAGGTGATTTGTTTAGGTACCAGCCTAAGCGAACCCTCCAAAAGGAGAGAAATGTAAACAATATTCTTCGGGATTTACGAGTACTAATCTGCGTTGGCCATTTTAGATACAAGATGACTAGCGTACAGTCTTGGTACCAGCAATTGGAATCCCAACTCCGTACTCCACTTCCCGGCGTCTTGGCATAAACTTCCTTCTTCTCATTTGGCAAGAACATGCACAACCACAGTCTGAAAGAAGCGGCGGCTTGTACCTTCTTCATTTGCGCGGATAATTTTCAAACCCATCAAACTCGTTGCTTGCCTCTTCATTCATCTTACGAAACATGCTTCTGAATCAAACAACACCCGTCTTGTATCTTCTCAAGATGAGGGTCCTTCGTTCGGTTACGATCAAGGTATTAAGCCAGACTTTGGCATTCGAATCGAACGCGGTTACTAGATCGCGAAAAACCAAGGGGTGCAGAGTGTCCAAGAGACTCCTCTGGAAAATATTCTCCAATTTGTCAGAGACAGAAACATAAATGGTAAGTCATCCCCATTCTCGACTGAATGATAACTAACAACATTCCAAACAGATACTATGCGCAACAAAGCACTATCTGCAAAAACAAACGACTTGCATGAACCCATCGATTATGACTTTGGCGCCTTCGAATGCGAATCTAATACAATCGGACGGGACTCGATGCGAATTGTCTCCCCATACAGCCTCGATGAATTTCACATTGACAATGTACTGCGGAGAGAATAATGAAGAATCGGCCTGTGATTCAGCGCTCACTTGTTCCACCGCTTTGCATGATTTTAAAGACCAGGCAGCATAGATAATAAGTGAAGTCGGAAAATAAGTATAGTAAGTCGCAAACAGTACAAGATACTGGAGAAACAAATAGGTTTAAGTCATGTGAGTGGCTAGCCACTCCCATACTTAAGCT